>JAQIXN010000111.1:0-66650 GCA_034698145.1 Proisotoma minuta | reverse complement strand
TTATCCAATTTGTCCATTTTAGCATAAATTGATTCAAGTACATTTGTTTACTTTATAATATTATAATAACAAAATAAATTTTGGCATTTTGGGTATGCAGCAGGGAAGGATGTGTATAAATAAGAAATTAGCTATTATTTTTTATGTCAGTCGTAAATGTTAAATTTACTTGATGAGCTCGTTATGCTGAAATGAGGGATTGCGTCCTTCATTAATTCAAACACACAACAACTTTGGTGACTCGTTTCATCTGCAGCTATCTAAACTTGCATTACTTTACAACACATTTTGTCTTTGGAGGTAAAAGCTTTTCATTTTTATAAGGCGAGTCAGTTAAAAGCTCGTGACCCCAAAATAATGCGCTTCCAATGTGTTAAGAGACTGGCGCACCACTAATAAATTCCCCTCATTTAGGCTCACTTCCTAAATAATTTGTACGTTAAAATGGGTATTCAGAGTCTTAAGCTAAAGTTTTTAGTTGTGCCCTTAATAAATTCAGGATGTGGTTAATAAATAATATGCGATATTTACCACCTCCACTTTAAAAAATACGGGGTCAACCTTTAACTTGTTAGCGTGCCTATCTTAATTTGCATTTGAGATTCAATTTAAAATATTCCTCCTCGCATCTTTACACCTTGACTTAAAAGTAGTTAAAAGCTGTTTGGTGAATCTGGTGAACCATTAAGACTGATTGCATTACATTTTAAATCCCTACTCTTCTACTGATTATTTCAAGGTTGTGATGTGCTTGAATATATTATCGCATGCATTTTACATCCCTATCAATCACATTCGTAGTAATTAACTTATTATGGAGTGTCATGCAGTCAGGTGCCCTCATATATAACATCTTAATAATGCTTGCTTACCTCAAACATGAATGTAGTTTTGTGGACTTTGCAGAAAAATCTTCCCATAATGGTGCACAGTTCTGAAATTCAAAAATATTCCAGCAAGTTACAGATTACACAAATAATGCAAAATCTATTTTATCATTAATTATTCATTGAGAAAGTCCAGAAATTAGTTTATGGTATTTCTCAATTTCTCATGACTTTTCATGCAAAAATGTATGCAGATTTCAATCCAATTTGTAGAGTATTGTAGAAAAGACATCTAATCGTAAGCGAACAAATAATAGTTATTTCATTGCAAAGTTTGTGAAAGCGAAAGACAAGATTTAAGAATTAATAACTTCAAGAAAATTATGATGAAAGGGAGCATCTCATAAAATAAAAACCATGTCTTTGTAGCCCGAGTCAAGGATTTGTATGATACAAATTGTATCCCTCTATTCCCTCGAAATGTAAGATTTTTTTCATAACCCAAATTAACCCAACAATTTTCAGTTAAATTCGGCCGACTTATGGCCTTTGCCTTTGTTTCCTGGTTTTCCCACCCCTGCAATTTCTAAACGGTTTGACTGATTTCAGCTTTCAGCTATCTTTAAACTCGATTCCTAAATTAACCCTATAAACACGTGTGTAAATTTTGGGGACGATTGGTTAAGCCTGTAGAAGTGCTCGGACGGACGAACAAGATGGCTATTACATAACATAAGCCCTGACTCGGGCTCGGGAACGGACTCTCGGTCAAATTGGCAATTTTCTTTAATTAATGTCTCTATCCGTCACATAAAAGATGTTATAACTAACTTATTTTGTCCTATTAAATGAAATGAAATAAGGGACACTATTTAAATGGAAAAGCTCAATCTAAATGTAATTGAAGTGCATGTCTATCTTCTTGCGTAACTACTGTAACAAATCCGAAGAAGTCGAGTTTGAGTTTAGCAAAGCTGTTTTTCTTGTCAATTCAACTAATCAAACCAAGTAATAAACTAGATTCGATTCTTTTTAAGAAAAAGAGTTCATCTGTTCATCTGAGACCAAGAGCAGAAAATTTGACTTTTTTTTTACTTGGTCTGGTTTGGTTATGTCATTGGAGCTTAATGAGAAGAGGCAAGTTCAGCAACGAGTCAAGTCCACTCCAAAAACAACAAGGAACGAAGAGCCAAAATACAACGCTAGGTCAACAAGCGTTGTTGTTTGTGTGACACGCCACAAAGAGTTTCTTTTAGAAAAATAGATGCAGCAGTGGTCACTGCAGTGGGTGGCCTAGACAGTAAAAATAAATGTTGAACTTAAAATCGAAAATGCTCTGCGTGTGATCTGATTCTGATGACAAGACATGTATAGAGATCACTCCAAGATACGAGATATCCACCAGCATCAATTTCCTTTATCTTTCCAGAGATCTTGAACTGGAGTTTGACTTGACTGACAGCCAGTGTCGATTGATTTATTTACAAGAGAAGAATGCAAAGCAAAATTAGGCTGCTGCTTGCGTTTTGTACGAATAACAAAAAACATAGACTCGGCTCAAGTTGTGTTCTTTTTTACGAGTACAGTGAAATGGAGGAACACAAAACAATCAAGCGTAAAGAAAAAGACGCTATGTTCTGTTCTCCAGTTGACACGAATTAATCATTCATTCCCTCGCTCACTAATTGGAAAAATGTCATTCTCCAAAAAGTACGACAATGAAACACAAGCATGATAACAATTACACGAGATGATATAGCAGGCAGATGTCGTAAAGTTAAATACTTACCTTCATTTCGTTAATAATTTGTTGGAAGAGGGCCCCAAAGGGACAGTCCTTATCAATTACCACCGAATTCTCCATGTTTTTATTTTTTCTTTGCTCTTATCTTCAAGTTTCCGTTATCGTCACATTTAAGATAAGCAAGGAACGATGGGCGTAACTCTTTTCCGGTGATAAACAGAAGAAGAACAGTAATTAAATCATTCAAATGTTGATGCACTGCACTGAAAATGGAATATTATCCACCCACAAATAGACACTGACATTTAAAACCAAATACTTGTCAAAATTTTATGGAAACTATTGATTTACCGGCACCGGAGTAAATATTCAAAATTCAAGGTGAAGGTAGTGTTCGAGAACAGGAATTATAAATTTGGAAGGTGGATGGATAAACTGGAAATTTGGGGGCTGTGGTTTCAGAACCTTTAATTGACTTTTCGGCTGTTTTTCCAATTGTTCCGTTTGTTTATTTGGAGAGAGCGTGGGACGACGGAGTGGAGTGCCAAAGGTCTGAGTCTGACTGCCAACATTCACCCTCCGCACTCTTGCCAGACCTGCTGCCACCGGTCCGTCCACTCACTCCATCCCTCCTCACAATTATAATTATACTTAACTATTTATACCATTCCAATTAGTCTATTATGCCCATTAAGCCTAATGCCATAACGGTTCAAAACTACCATTTGGAGCATATTCAATTTTGGCCTCAAAAATACTAAAAATTATTTTTTCTTTATACAGCTCTGTGATTTACACAGTGCACTAAAATAGTAAAAAAATGCAAATGAATGAGATCTCATTAATTTGTGTTTCTTTGTTTGATGAAACAAGCTGAGATATTTGTATGTGGTTGAAAGTTATGAATGATCTCTGTGGAAGAGAGTCATTGCTTTTATTTCGCCCTCGATGGATATTCCACTTTGTGAGCAATCTCTGAGCTTCCTCTCAAAGCCTCTTTATAAAGCTGTTGGTAAAAACCACAAATTTTCATATTATTTCAGCAATATTTTAAATGCCAAATCGTTGGAATATTTTCCATGCATAATGTACTAAACGACGTCAGCAAACATTATAAACTCCTTGATTCCCCTCTCATAAAGCACAATCAATAAACGAGGAATTGAAATCCATAAAGGGAGTTAACAAACCTTAGCCTTGAATCAATACATTTCATTGACGATGACGAATATGATTGGACTAAGGCTCTGATGGAGGGCCACTACATAATTACAGCTTTCGAACACGGCAGAGGAGAGGAAGAGGAGAGCAGTTCGTTTTAAACCCACGCCACGCCATCATCCCTCCAAACAAACAATGCAGAGCCCAAATTCATTTTAAAATTAACAATGGCATCTCTTTAGTTTTGTTTCGGCCACAGAGGTAGTGCAGCAGATATTGAATTAGATTGGACATCTACCTGTTTTTGGGATAAAATGTACAGGTAAGGCAAGGCCTCTGATTTTTGCACGAAGCCCATTGAATCCTCCCATTTGATAGCATTTATTTCATGGGATAAATAATTGCCAGCAAACTTTGTGCTAAAGAAGTGCTGAGGGGTTGGCTAAAAGTGCATATGGAGATAGCATTTCCTCCTCAATGTCCCCCGACAGTATCCTTAATGGCTTTCCACACCAGTCTCTCTTTAGTTATGGAGTGGAGTGATATTTACTCTCTAGCTCCAATTCAGCTGTGAAAAGTTATCCTAAAATGTCATCACAATAATATTTATCTGGAAGATAAGCACCAAGGACAAAGAGACGCCGACAGACGACGAAGCTGAGAAAGTCCCCTTTTCATGACAAAGAACCCCAACTTTTGGCCTCCATTCGCCTGTTTGCCCGGCAGAGAAAGCAAATATAGAACTTTCAAGAGAAAGCACAAAGCTCCTTAAAAGGCTGTTAAACAGTTAATTTGGACATTGAACGTGGAATTTAATGTATCTCCATTATATAATAGAGCAAACTAATTTTTTGTTCAGTTGGAGTATTTTTGTTGGTGACTCAGTCTGCAATTTAATTGGATATCAGCCTCCAACAATCAAGTAAGTCAAAGTTATCATCAAATATTTTATCTTACATCGTTGAAAATTATTTTGAATAAAACTGAGCTGGCATAAAAGCTTATTATTAACAATTTACCTATTTAATGAGTTAATTAAATCCATAAATTAAAGTGCTAAGTGTATAGATTGTAGATTTGTAGACAATTTTGGTGATATCTTTTGATTGCCTTCGTTTGACATTTAGCTTGGGGAAAGCATTTTATTAAATTGCGTATTATGGATTTATCGACAAAACAATTTTCGGGCATTATTGGCTAAATACATAAAACTCAAGGCACAAGGTTGTTTGCGAAATATTGACACCAGTTTCTATCAACATTCCAACTTCTTATCACTCATCTTTGGGTAAGCTCACAAAACAAACTTTTAATTGCACCCATTATCCAAATTTATCCAAAATTTTGCAAAAGCCAAAATGATTAGAGAAACTGATCAAAACTAATAGCCATGAAATTATGAGCAAATGAATTCCAAATATAGGATTAGATAGTGTTTGTGTCGTGTCTTGGTCATCGACTAATTGTAATTCAGTGCATGTCCAAGATTCTCGTAAAACTTTTAATTTAAAATTCCAATCCATAATTGGAAATAGGATTGGGAGGTGTTTTGTTTGTTGTCTTGTAATTGATCTTCCACAAACTGTACTAGTTTAATTTAATGGCATTCATTTTTGCCATTTTGTATTAAAGGGAAGAGAGATTGATTTTTCATGCATGGATTTATTTATATTGGTCGAAGAAGGAAAAATGTGTCAGCTAAAAACAAACAGAGCTGCAAAACTGCAGGATGCCCTTTTTAAATTTGTATTGGACGGACACTGAAAAAGAGTTTCTTTACTTTCTTTGAATAAAATGGTCAGCTATTTATATGTAGTTAGTCATCTTTCTCATTGGCAATTATTTTTAGAGGCTTGCAGAAAAAAATGTACTTGATAGATTCAGATGCTGTATCCTCTTTTTTGTTGTTGAATTGTGTGCATATCCAAATCCAATTCAATTTTTGTCGTCGTTTTTGTGTCCCAATCAAATCCGATGTCTTTTGTCACTCTCTCTCTCTCTCTCTCTGGCTGTGTATTTTGCTGACGTAGACTAAAATCAGTAAAGAACGGATCAAGAAAGATTCACATTGTTGAATGTTGATTTACAACCTTCATTTTTAATTTCATCGCGTTTTAAAGAATTTCAGTTTCAGTTGGCATAAATATTTGACTGAATTTTATGTTGATGTGACATATTTCACGACTCATTTTCATATTTTGTTGAATTGTTTTGTGTCACTTGTTATGCTGCTGCAATTTCCCTATTTCATGATTTAGGTCGTAATTGGACCGTTACATTTGCCAACTTCATTTCAAATACATGTTCTTCCTTTTCAAGTGTTTTTAAATGAAAATGGCACTGTTGTTGTAATCCACGAACTCCAACTTAATTTTACTTAATTACAAAAGATTCTCTCAAAACTAAAACAAAATGAAGTTGTATCTCACTCGTGTTTCCTCTTTTAAATCAACTTATTAGCATAAGAATCTTATGATAAGATATATAACGAAATAATTCACTCTGCTAATCAATCTTACCAAAATTAACTTCAAATTAATTGACTTATTATAATTTCATAAATTAATTAACAACGTGTTTCATTAAAGTACTAGACTGCATTCACAGTTTTTGGTAGTTTTAAATGAACGACAGATGCTCATTTGGATTTGTTTTCTCTATTATTTATATGCTATTATAGTGAATGTTTAACAATCGGTTTAAACCCCCGTTGTTAATTCTCAAATCTGTCTGAAATTGAGGAAATGTGTCATCTCACTAATGGGTGTTCTTTCTTAAAATTCTGCGGTTTCCGACGCTATCAATTTGAGCAACTTGTTTCTGAATTTTCAAATAATGTGGCACTAATGATGTGAAGTTTTGAGAAAGAGGATTTGGTCACTGGGATTTCGTCTTGTCATGTCCCTGGCATAGTTTCCTCTTGTCACGCCAAGCAGCAGTAGCAAGCATTGCTATCAACTCATTTCTGCCTTTACTACTACCTTTAGATTAATAGATTTTTTGGTGGACGTGTAAAGTTCTATCAGACTATGAGACTTAACTTTATGAATTGTCCTAAGGTATAATATTTAGTTAGACCAATTAAAGATTTGCATATAGAAATTACAGAATAGAAGGGAGATGTCGAAATTGGTTTAGTAAAGTAATTGTCCTAGTGCAATTACTAGCTTTACTAATTGCCTGCGTCAGTGTTTTACTTTTAGTACACGACGATCTTTGATAAATTAAACCCAAGTCATAAAAACTGCAGTAAATAATTTCGCCTTGAAGGTTACAAAGTATAATAGAATTGCTTTTTTTTTGCAACTGCACAGGTATTGATGAAAAATAGAACTTTTGATTGTTATATCAGCCAGTAACTTTTGGCCAAGTTCAATTCAGAGTCATGCGTATGGCATGAAATTTAAACATAAAAAACAATCAGATTCAGCATAGTTTTAGTTGTTGGCTGCATTTGTTTGGAACTAATTTGCAGTTACGTCCTTTGCATTATTTGTCCATTATTCTTTACCTTGTTAAGAAAAAGCATAGAATACATAAAAATGCATGTATTTTGGCAGAGTTAATTTGCACGGTACCATTCTTTTAAGAGAAAGATGTTATTGTTCATATTATATACTATTGATTGTCTGTCGGTCTTCAAATTTGAGCGTAGGTAAAAGTACATAAAATATTTTTAATATGGGACTTCCGGGACAAGTCCCAAAAAACATGACCGCAAAAGAATACTGCATTATAATAATTTATAATGGTTCAAAAAGAAAAGTGTCTATTCAATTTGCTTCCAACCAACTATATGATCTCACAGCAATTAAATGCAAGTTTTATATATTTAATGGCAGATATAATAGAAACTAAGTAGGTTTCATAAACTTGAGCTGAGCAAGAGCAAACGCAATTTAAGGCTCAGTCATTGTGTAAGTTGGTTATGTTCAAGTTGCAAGAGAAACGGTATCGAATTCATCCCACTGTGACCGATGACCTAACTCTTAATTCTCTTTGTTTCCGATTGCAGGGTTGTTTGATATGTACAAATTTAATAATGAATTACGACGGCGAAGAGTAAGGTAGCATTTATAAATGTTATTATTATTGATTGAAATCATCAACATCAAGTCAAGATAACTCTCTTAGTGGAAAGTTGGCTTATAATGAGTGTATCATTATCTGCTGGCATATAACCTCTGCAACCGCAATTTCTCACTCTTCCAAAATATTTTTGCTATCCTCTAATCAAACCGTCCAACAAATCCTTTTAAAATCTTTTAAGGGCACTCATGTGTAGCTGTCTTATTTCTACACATGCTGCAAAACGATTTCTCAAAAATCTACAGCAGCGTTGTTAGTTATAATATAAATAATAGGCAACACAAGTTCAATGAATTCGAGTCTTTAATTTTAACGTGAAAGTTAGTTTCTTGTTATATCATAGTCTTGGGGAAATGACATTTTGTGACAATCTGAGATAATACCTCAATATATGTATTATGATTGCAAAATTTAGTCAAATTATCTATTCCTCCGACTTTATCTATTGTTGAATGAGTACCGTATCAAAGCTTCATATGTGGTGATTATTATTGCTTGCACCACCAGCCACTGAAAAAGAACTGCAGCTTTAATTTAACGTTATAATGATGCATGTCTTTTGTTTTATGTGACTTTGAAGGATTTCTCTAAATCGTTTGAATTTTTTGTGTTGATTTTTAGAAGAATGAAAGTAAATCAAAGAAGAAGGAGCTAGCCCAGGCGAGGACCACAACAATTGGATGCAAAACTACGTATGCGTAACGCCATTCATCATTTGAAGCATTCATTTTACAGCTGAAGATCGCAAAGCCCTTTAATCCACAAAAAGTTTGTTTTTGCCAACAAAACTTTTTTAAACAATTGCAAAATAATAATAATAAAATTGAACGTGAGCATTTCCGAGAGCCGCAAAATAGACAACAGGAAGATGGTATAGTAGTAATAATAATATAGTTGCAAGCAACAGTCAGAGAAACCGTGAGCTACGGGATACGTGGATTGTTAAATCCATTGTTGAAACTCTTTGCTGCAGGACACAGATTGCCATTTTATATGGAGGTTGAGTCTTTGAGGGTGTCAACCACCATGTTCCGCTGTGGATTGATTTGATGGGACACGACTATTATATACAGTGACTCAGTTAATGTGATATTAAATCTAAAAATCAACTCTCAGTTTTTTTTTTGCAGCAGTTTCACTTTTTTCATTAAATTACTAATTGAACTTTTAAACGGTGCAGCAGTCACTCAAAATGTCGTACTTACGAGGCTCGGCAAATTATGTATGGTGTACGACTAGTGTCTTAGGAAAAGGTGCCACTGGTGCTGTATTTCAAGGCGTCTCGAAACATGACGGTGAACCTGTAGCTGTCAAAACGTTCAACCAATTAAGTCACATGAGACCACAAGAGGTGCAAGTCAGAGAATTTGAAGTGCTCAAAAAAGTCAAACATGAAAACATTGTCAAGTTGCTGGCCATCGAAGAGGAACAGGTAAATACAAGCAAATGATTTTTTGTATACATAAATACATCCCCATTTATTCATTAAAATTTTTAACTTGCTGTAGGATGGACGAGGAAAAGTAATTGTGATGGAATTATGTACGGGAGGAAGTCTGTTCAATATTTTAGATGATCCTGAAAATATGTACGGTTTAGCGGAAGATGAGTTCCTTCTTGTTGTTGAACATTTATCAGCCGGAATGAAGCATCTCAGAGACAATAATTTGGTGCATCGGGACTTGAAACCTGGAAATATTATGAAGTTTGAAGCTGAAGATGGTCGAATAGTTTACAAACTTACAGGCTAGTAAAATAAAAAAAATGTCATAATTTCATCATTTAATAATATCTCAATAATGGAATATGAAATTTTGTGTGTATAGACTTTGGAGCAGCCAGAGAGCTGGAAGAAGATCAAGAGTTTGTGTCTCTTTATGGTACTGAAGAATACCTTCACCCTGATCTCTATGAACGAGCAGTTCTACGCAAGCCGGTCGGAAAAACATTCGGGGCTTCTGTAGATCTTTGGTCCATTGGAGTCACTCTTTATCATGTAGCCACAGGGAACTTGCCATTTAGACCATACGGTGGTCGAAAGAATAAGGAAATGATGTACTACATTACCACCAAAAAGGAATCTGGGGTAATTTCTGGCTGCCAGACCACAGAAAATGGTCCCGTGGAATGGAAACGGGATATGCCAAGCAGCTGTCAATTGAGTGCTGGCCTGAAAATTCTCATCACACCGCTATTAGCAGGTCTAATGGAAGTGGACCCTCGGAAACGCTTAAGCTTTGAAAACTTTTTTGCAGGTTGGTATTATTATAGAATAATGCACAGGATAAACTTTTTTAACCGAATATTTTTTATATTTCCAGCCGTCCAAAACATTCTTTGTAGGAAACGAGTCCATGTTTTCTTTGTCAATAAAATTCAGTCTCTTCGAGTGTACCTTGATATAGAAGATGTCAAAACTATGCAAAATTTTCAGTGTCTTATTATGGAACAAACAGATATTGCCCCTGAAAATCAAGTCCTTCTCTACAAAGATAGTACATTAGAAGGAATTTTAGCCAGAGGGAAAAAGTCAACTTCTGCCATTCCTGACACAACTGCCGACTGTCCTTTGATACTTTGTCATCGGGAAAATAACAATGTGTCTTTGGATTGTGAAACAAAAGACTTGCCAAAATTCACTGCTTTTCCAAACCTTGTCAATGTGGAAAATGACGCCAGTTTAGCAAAGCACAGCTGTGGAGTTGGCTACTCTTATAAACGACGGGTGGAAAAAATATGTCGTAGTGTCAATCTGATCAATGAATCGGTTCGGACAATAATCAAAGTGATTGTTACAGAGTTGACCACACTCTCAAAAGAAAGCTCCCAACTACAAACTGTGATTCAATCTGTAAGTCAGCAACTAGGATTGATGATGCAGTTTCAAAAAGTTTGCCAGTCATTTGTAATCTCGTTACCAAACTCTGGAGACAAAGGGTCTCATGACAAACTGGAAACAATGGGACAACTAGCTGAGCTTCAACAAACAGAATTCCAAAGTGTAAATGGTCATCTTCAAACGCTCGATCAACCAATCAAACAGCTTTACAGTCGATTTGTGGAGAATTGTGTTTTAATGTCAGAATGGGAGGAAGTCAGCAGTCACACGGTAATCCTGCGTTTTTACTATTAGTGTCTCTCAACAAATATCTCATGATTCACGATTTACTCAAAATCTTGCTTGTGCAATTTTATATGCATAGTCTGAAGAAATTGAATGAAAAGTTGAGACTCATCGAAGCGTTCAATTTCTCTATTTATTGATGCAATTTATGTATTGGGCTGAATAAAATGTTCCGTATGACCTAGCTTCTCTCGCAAAGATTTTTAAAATGCCTTCTTCTTCTCTTTTTTATATAAGACAGAATAATAAAAACAAATTATGTTAAATATGTTTGTCATTGTTTTTTTTAGAATGTAAAGGGTATCTCCAGAGCTTCCATTAAAGCATCTACTCACGTTACAAAACTAAGGGACTCGTGGCAGCATCTTCTCAGAGATCGGGCGACCAGAAACTTGACTTACAATGATGAACAATTTCATATTTTGTATAGAATTAAGGTAAACTATTTTTATATATATAAGTACATATATTATTACATTTATTTATTGTTTGTATGTTGTTAATACAGATGCAGGAAAAGTCCAAGTGCCTTGCAGCGTTGCTCAATGACGAATGTCAGCTAACCATTGTACGACTCACTGAATTATTGTCAGATTGGTACAAGACTGCTCAAGCAGCTTTCATTCAGACGGAAATATTGGTCAAAGATACATCCCAATTTGAAGAAACTCTTCAAATGTTCATGCTAAGACTGAAGGATGCGGTTGACACATATCAATTGGACATGGTCAGTCTTAGTAGCGGAATAAAACCATTTAGTCAGCAGGTCCGTCAATCCGTTAATAATGTGAACAACCGTCCAAGTCGAGAGAGTGGTGGAGCCGTTGTTGATGGGAATTGTGATCGAAGTTTGGCTGGATCTGACCATCCTGCCAATGGAAGAAGAAGTGGTCATCGTAGCAGTAGTCGTCGAGAATATGTAAAGACTTTTAACAAGGGACTGAAAGAGTTGACAAACGTTCAGGAGGAAGTTTGGACAATATTAAAAGAAAATGCAGAGCTCGTGAATCAATTTCAAACGTTAACTCTTTCGTTACTATCTCCGTCTGATGGGCATGTGGTTCCCATTGCTTCATCTTATGACTCCAATTCTAGTTCCACAAGAAATGACTCTTCAGATTTGTCTGGGAAATCTGGTGGTAGCATGTGAATTTTGGTCAAAATCAAAGTCACGCTTTTAAAGACTAGAGTCAAATTAGATATGACATAATTGAATCAGTCACGTTATTCTCGACAACGCATTTCATTTATAGTAAAGGGTAGTAAATAATATATGTTACGTTACTTATTTGATGACTTATATGAGTAACAACTCTTTTTTTGGTCTGCTACATTCTGTTGTGTTTTGTTGCAATATTATTTTAGTTTCGTGACAATGACAATCTTCTTAATTACCATTCCACGCTATCACATATCGCCTTAACCTATGAAATATGTATTAAATATGTCAGATTTTTTTGGTTACGCAAATTGCTACGTTTAATATTTGTTTTGAAATTCTACTGTTAAAATAAAATACGAAAATAAATCTGCATTTTTGAAATTATTTGAAAAACTTTATTTGTTTTACTTTTAAAAATCTATATTTAAAATGTTTATCTCAATGTTTAGTAGGTAATCATAAATATATGTGCATAATTTTAATTTTTTGCATTGACAGTTACATTATAAACATGTGAAGATTGTACTTGAAACTTGGAATGTTAAATGTTTTTATAAATCAAATATCCATTGCTTTCATTCCCTTTTCAATCAGCTCTGCAGTTTTGTTGACTTGTTTTGAACGTTTATGCCGATCTTGTACTGTTTTGAAGTGAAGCAGTAATTCTTCAAAACCAATTTCTTTTACAAAAATACGTTCTTCTGTTTTTGGTGCACCATGAAGTCTGTATATAAATTATTAACATAACAAAAATGTTTAAAATAATACTTTTAAATTAATTATATGACTGAATAGCCAACTCACTTGCTGCCAGGAGGAAGATGAAAACTAGGAACACAGTTCAGTCTTCTTTGGAGAACATGGAATCCTTCACTTTGGGGTAACAACATTAAAAGTCCATACAACGCTTGTACAAGTTCTGTATTATGGTGCCCATCCAATAAATCCAGTCTAAGATCTAAAAAAAATATCCAAGAGAAAATAAGTTATTATTACTAGTTAATAATGTCCCTTTTCATTTAGAAAAAAAGGTTACATGTAAAAATTGGCGACTCAATCAACTGGACCAGCTTGTCAATTTCAACCAAAAATTCAACGGTTACTTCGATTTGCCCACTACAAATTACCACAAAAAAATAAATTCACGAATCAATGACACCAATTACAACTTACAAAGTACGTATAATATCACATGCATGGGCATAATTTTGAGTTAGCAAGCACAGTGCAACTGTTGCCACCGGGTCATGAGCCCATGTTCTATATAGAGATGAAAACAATGAGCAGCTTTCCTAATATTGAATGAAAAAAAATATCATATATATTTTTTTTAATAAAAATATAATGTATTATGTACCCTCGTCTTCAAATCTTTTAATTGCATTCGAAGTTCAAATAGTTCAGGTGATGTTAAAAGAATGGTATTTAAATTTTCAACCATCACATTTGCAAACTTGAAATTTTCTTCGTCCAACAATATTTCAGAAATGCTTCGATAAATAGCTTCCGCACTTAAAAGAACGCAAAGTTGTCTACAAAGTCATTTTTTAAATAATTAAATTTTTAAAACGATAATTAACAATTCAAATATTTTTTACCGTATAATGAAGCTGCCTCTGTCTTCTAGTAATTGTTTATCCGTAGAAAATAATCCGAGTAAACTTACAACAAACTTGATAAAATATGGATTGTTTTGAATTTCAATTTTTCCAGAAGCATTATCACCGCTCTCTGTAATTATTTTTGAAAATAGTAAAGTATAAATAATTAAACAATGCGAATCATAATGACTTACGGTCCTTATGTTTGCAAGGGAAAGACACAATTTCTGCCAATACTTCCAAAGATAACAAAACGACCTCGTCACTTGGATCGGACAAAGTTTTTAAAAGAACCGGAAATGTCTCGTCAACAAATCGAAACATTTGATCTCCCATTTTGAGTTGAAGATGATAAATCCAGCGTAGTACAGCCACTTTAGTTGACACGGCAGTATTTTGGAGATTTCTTGTTAATACATCTACCACAGATGTCAAGTCAATTCCAGGAGGACTCTCTAATTCAGCTGCACTATCACCTTCAGCAATGTTTTCTTTAACTGCTAGTGGTTTATCTTCTGTGCACGGGCTTTGTTCATTGTAATTTGTAATCAATTTCATAAGGCTGTAATTTACGGCTTTTGCAGTTTCTTTAATGCCTAACATAAAATTAAAAGATTTTATAAATAAATTGACACACTTTGCAACTTGCACAATTTAAACTCACTTTTTCTATTGTCGTCTTCAAATGATAAACAAGGTAAAACGGCAGACAAAATCCCAGATGCATAAGGAACCATATCATTTCCAGCAAGGACTACAAATTCTTTAATCCAAGTTACTGACATCAACTGAAACAATAATAATGAAATCACGATTATTATACTTTTTGCTCAAACTTTTTCATAATAATTTAAAAGCATTATTCAATGTGCAAGATCCAAATATGTGTGGAAGAAGTAGTGCCAAGTAGAAAGAAGTCGCCACAAGCCAAGTAATGTCAACGTACTTGTTTGAAAATAGAAGACTGAAAAAAACAAAGCAAAAATGAAAATACTGCAACAAAAAGCATGAAATTAACCTCATTTGCTTAAAAATTGATTAATACAAAGATATTGGCAAACATACCACAATTAAGAATAATATATTAAAGAAAATTAATTATATACGCTTATAGCATTTTTTTTAAATGTTTTACCTGCAGCAATTCATCTTTTGATTGGCTATGAGCTATCAAAATATTAATCATCCCAGAAAAATCAGCACAGCTTGGATTTTTTATAATTTCACGCAAAAATTCTCCCAGTACTGTTTCACACCTAGAAATAAAAGCCAAATTATTGTTTATTTTGACAAAATTCAGTAGCATAAGTCGATATGCTTTACATTTTCTTGATTTCCATTGTAGGATCTTCTAATATGTGAAACAGTCCATCCAATAATTCGGGTAGAAATATAACTAAATTGATATCCGGCACGGCATGAAGCACCGTAATCCATGATATAACAAACTGCCGAGCAAATGTATTTTTGGTATAAAGTCTCTCTCGTAAAAGTGGAATGAAGGTGACAAGATCAAAGGAAGCACTTTCGGTGACTATATCCTGATTTTTGTAAAAAATAAAATAAAAATATCATCAATAATTGTTTGGACCAAACAGTTTTGTTATATTTTTTTACTTTTAGCAATCTGTCCAACATTTCTGTGCCACTTCGAACATTTTGATCAGGATCTGCGGCCAATTTGCTAAGGGCATTAAATATCTCATTGAAATGAATCAAAATTGCTCCTCTTGCCACTTTCGTCACATTGTAAAGGCCTTCGCAAGCATAATAACGTGCTCGTGGATCAGAGTCACCAAAGCAGTGTAAAATTGGTAGGATAAGATCATCAATATAGTTTCCTGCTTCCTATACATGTAACTTAAATTTTAAATAACTAATGAAGGACAATCGTTAAATGAATTTACTTTTCCCAAGCCCATAGCTGAAGATGCTAGTCCAATGATTCCTCCTTTACGCCAATTGGTCATTTGGGACATTGTAAAATCCTGGCCCAATACTCGGAGGAGCTTTTTGATCTGTTCAATGTTCTTCATCCCCGTAAAATCTTTCACCATTCTATTTTTTTTTAAATAACAGTCAGTAAATTGGATTTCAAGTAAATATAAACTTACTTTTCTATTTCAGAAGCAGCTTGTCGTCGTTTTTCATAAGACTTATCTGAAAGCGACTTGACACATGCCAAACTCAACGGACTGTAATCTTTCTCGGTCATTTTTGCTCAGGTTATTTATTTCACAAAATAATCAAAATATATAAAATCCTAACCGCTAATTTAAAGTTTGTTACAATACTTACAATAACTTTATCTGTTTTATTTATAACTTAGCCTAAATCCGCCCAGGTGCACGGGATGTTTTATTTATATGGCCTGTTACTGCTGATTAATCACTCATTTAAACTATTCAATTGAACAAAATATTCCCATGTTAAAAAATACAAAACTGAGTAAGTTGACAAACTCATCTCCCGCAGAATATTACAACATCACAATTTGTGATTCACAAAGTATCTTCATGAAAAGTATAAAATCGTAAAACTAGACGCTAAAACAACTGTAATAAAACTAAAAAAAATACATGTCGATTTTTATAATGACTGAAATAATACATTTGTGGAATTTCGATTTTTTGTTAAATATTATATCGTGTATGTAAAAAATAACGTTAGATTAAGTAACGAAAAAAGGGTGGTCAAAAAGAAAATAAGTTTAAGATACAAAACAAGTTAAATTTGCTAAATCTGAGAGGGCCTTATTACACTATGAAGTTTCGACATGTTATTAAAAAGTTTTTAATAAAAACTAACTAATTTATACAACAAGATATACTTAGAGTCATTTAAATACCAAAATCAGCTCCGATTTCACGAAATTTCAGCATTTTCAGGCCCGTTTTCATGTCCAGTTACATAAAAGAGCCCCTCATAAGTTTCAGAGACTTTAACATAATCAATATCAACGCGAACCCTTTGCTTGCTATCTTGATTATCGATGACGGTCATGAGACAAATGTTGTCATCGTGTTGAAGGATTTTTCCAGTGACTCCTGAGTGACTACCTTTTTCCACGACTGCAAACATACCTGAATAACAAATACTTTTAATATAATTTAATCTTAATAATATTTACTTGTATTTATTTACCAGCAGCTCCAACTCCAACCCCTTGTTGATTCTCAAAGGCAATGAGGGGAAAAGCCGTTATGTTGTCGGGTTTTGGGGAGCAGGTGAGTGGGGGCAAATCTGCCAAGGTCAAGGTCTGACAGAGACTCTTTAAATTCATGTGCAACACCGGAGTGGCCTCTTTTTCAGGGCCCGTTTGACCACAGTCTAATAATGTTACAAAAATAATCTTAATGAAATTCATTAAATGAAAAATTGATTAAATCAGTGGTCCTACCAGTTGGTTGTAGACCATTCTCCCCTTTTTCCTGGATATCCAATGCGTTGGGCATATTGATGTTCAAAGAAGTCAATTCTGATGACGAATTTATAATACTAACGTTTTGTTCACTAGTCACCTCCGATGGTCCACGATCTCTGCCCACTTCTTTGGTCCAATTTGTTTCGTCAAATTAATTACAATGTCGAAATTACTTATTAAATGTTAGACAAAGTAACAAAGAAAACAAGAGCAACACAGAAAAATCCCTCCAAAAAACAAATAACGTATTTCGCTCTAGATGGGGCTGCAAACAGACGCTTGTGGCACAAAACGTTTGCGACACAGTCGACACACAGCAAAAGTTTATAATAAAAAGCTGGGCAATTGCATAAAAAAAACCGAGAGTCTTTGTCCATTTGTTAAATGGCCTAAAGATTCTCACATCCATTGAATCGAACACAATTTGTTGTGATGCATTTGAGAATTGAATAACTTTAGATTAATAATAATATATAATGGGGATTTATTTGTTGTGTTCGTTTTTATCATCTCAAGTGAAGGAGTTTGCTTAGCACAAAGGCCGCAAAACAAGTCGTTTATTATTATTGATTGTTGAGTGACGCTGAAGAATGCAGAACGAATGCCAGCGGTTGGCCAACTTCTCGACTTGAGTGCTTTGGGTAAATTTCTATTCATTGCAAAAGCTTCCAAATGTCGTCTAGAGATCAAAGTGCTCAATGTGTGGGCACTTCTCGAAAATTAAACTGAATTTAAATTCTCAAAGCTCCAACAAGAGGAAATGTCGGGTTAAATTTAGCGTGAAATGATTAAAAATCTACCAACATACATGAGGAGACCTTGTTAACAAAATTATTACTATGATTATGGGAATCAATTCAAACTTATTATACGAGTATGAAAATGAGACTCGCATTTTCATAAAAGTTTCTCTAAATAACAACCATCATGGTTTCAAGCTTGAAATCCCTCAAGAGACACAAATATAACGCGAGTAAACTAAAAAGTTAAGCAAAGAAGAATGACATGTTAAAAAATATGAAAACTTATGTTTTTGTGATATCCATGATTTGATAGTTAATTGGGCAAGTGACAATTTAGTAAAATATCCCACATTTCCCTTTGTCCATCAGTATTCACAATTGAAAACAAAATTAATCTAAATTGGGAATTCAGTTGACTAAGCAGCTTTTAAACAACGAAGGCATGTTTTCCGCACTTTGATTAATTTTATTTATAAAGTGCTCCAAGTGAAATATGTGGCAAAGAAAAGGCTCAGAGGAGAGGATAATAATTGGTTTCCGCACCAATGCCTCTCAAATGTTAAGTTGGTGATAGAAAATGTCGAAAATTAACGCAGAGGTTGATTGATACCATTTATTTAATATCACTTGGCTTTTCCTCAACATCGTTATTTCAATTTTGTAATCATGTTATTTTAATTGCCTGTAGCAAAAATCCTTTGATCTTTATCCACGTCGTTTGTCATTTAATTTCCTTTCCAAAACTGTTGGTAAATAAAAATGCTTTGATTTCCCACACCCTTTTGCATTCACTGGGGGCGTATTTTATTTCCAATTTATAGGAACAATTTTTATTGCAAATATGGCCAATCCATTTATGGCAGAAATCCAGGAGGAAGTTAAAAAGTTGAGTCAAGAATTTACATTAAAATACAGTTTATTTAATGTGTTTTATGATCATTTTTATGGTTTACCGTTTTCTATAACTTTATCTGCATCCAAAGTTTTCTTTCCCAGAAGAATCAAAGAGTGAATCAAAAGTGGAGAGCACTTTCACCCATCTTTATGTCCATTTCCTTTATTTATCACAGTACCAACTGCAGCCTTTCTTTGCATTATTAGCATAATGTTTCTAACCCATCGGCAGTAAAATTTACAATCCGTTCCTTTTTTATACTCCTTCTGTAATTTGTTGTGAACGGGGCTTGGCGTTTTTATCACTACCGAGTTATCTAAACTATATAAATACTCTGTTTTTCACATGGATGATGTTACAATATGAAGAAATAGAGCAAACAAAATATCTTGGGTGGTAATAAGAATAAATAATGACACACCAAAAATAAAGACGGAGGAAATGATGTAAGAAGTCAACCGGGTCAAGACAAATAGTTATTTAAGAGGTTGAAATTTGTAAGAGTTAATATATTTGTGTACTTTTACCCAGGTGGCCCTTGTTGAGAGAAAAGGATTCTCAAGTGGGCATATTCTAATATTCTTATTGCAGTATAAACTTATAATAAAAATGACAGCATTTTCAGTTGCATGTTATGTATAATAAGAGCTATTGCGTGCCGGGTTTTGTGCTGAATGATGAATCTAGTTGAAGAGATTATCAATTGATGACAAATGTTTTGTGTGGATGATACTATTGTTCGATCTTAGTGGTGAAGCAAAAAGTCAACACTGTCCATTTAAGAGTGATGGACGAGAAAAAATTGTGAGGACTGGGATGACGCTGAGATTCACAAGAGATTGATCCAGGTAAACAGAAACCCATTAACTCTCAACGAGACTTCTTAAATACAATGTATTTTGGACAGCCACCAATGATTCAATGTTGCTCTCCCTGTGTGGCACAACACTTTCGAAATGTTAAACCACTTTGCCTCCATTAGTCAAGTGGAAAATGTTCAATTATTGGGGGCCACTTATAGCAAACTTATCAATAAACTTCTTCTTCCATGTTGTAGATTTTAATTTTCCTTATTAGTACCCATATATTCCATATTATGAATATTGTTTCGAAAGAAATGTTGGCACCACATTACCCACTCTTTTTTGATTGATTGATTATTGTTTCATTTGAAATTTGTAGAGTAATGCCGTCTTCTTTGTTATGTAATTGAAATAAATAATTCAAGTGATGATGTTAATGTTTACCATTCCATTAGTTAAAATTCAAATATTTCCATTTAACCACTCCAATAAAATACATTGCATTGTGAGAGTTGCAAGAAGTAGGTACGCACTTGAGATGATTGATGTCGCAAGCTAAAGTCGGTGTCACCCATTTCTATGAACAAATCTTTCAAGAAAACTTTTTCCTATGCATGGCTAATACTGAACAAGTCAATTGAGTTTTAAACAAGCTTAATTATTGTAGTGTAGAATTGTTGAAAATTTTTATAATTAGTACGGGTTTGAAGTTGATGATTGAGTGGAATTGACAAAAACGTATTTGAACTTGATGGATGGATGCATTTGCAGAAAATAATTTCTTGACATTTCAATAATTTGACTTTACTTAAAGGCTTAAATTCGATGGGCATGCGGCTTAAAAGTGTGAAGTTGACATTTTATTTCATGTCAGAAGAAACGTATGCAAGCCATCAACCACGAGACTGTCCTCAAATTTTAAAACCAAAATCTTATTTACAAACAAGGAAATAACACGCGTCAGTCGTAGTCAAAGGATTATAGCAATTTGGGTTCCCTGCTATAAACACTTTGTGTGAAAACAAAAATTTAAATTTTCGATTTAAATTAAGATGTCACAATGAAATTGGTTTGATAAACAGTCAGTAAATAATCAATTTAATCTGTTTTTAATTCAGTACACAATCAAAATAATTTTGATGAGAAATTCCCATGAAAAGGGTGAATATTGACCACATGAATAAAAGAAAATGCATTTAGATTATACAGAGTGAGGGTTGATGGGGTCCCTTGATTGGTTTCATTCACACAGAAGTCCAAACTCATGCATATGCAAGTTATTATTATTATAATCATCATGGGGCACAAGTGGACGGATCAAGATTCTGTTGATACGTCGTTTCACTGGTTGACAAAGTGTGAGGCCAATTGAATTTGGATTTATTTATGTCCATTTAATAACTCTAACCAAACAATTATATTTGGAGTTGGGCTAATCAATTCAAATCATATTCTGAGTCCATCCCACGACAGCTTACATTTTACTATATATATATATATATATATATATTTCCTTAGTTGGAGTTGGCAGGTAGGATGAACTTTCCAGTTTTAGCCCTTCTGCTGATAATCCTCCTTTTGATCACTGTAATCTCGTTTTGTATTGTGTTCTCTTAGTTGATATTCTAATTTCCATTCAAAAGAGACTTCTTCACAAACACTTATTTGTTTGTTGATGGAAGTGCCTAAATTTCAAGTGATCATGCATCTGACAGATTTGTGAAACAAGTCTCAACTTCTTCCTCAAGTCTCTATTTGCCCCTCTGTCAAAAACTCGAGTATTATCAATGATGTTACAAGTAATTATTTAATAAATAAATGATGACAAATTGAAGTAATACTATAATTGATAACATTGAATGCAATTTATTTATAGCCATACAATTTTTAACAATTTTTGGTACATATTTATTGGGACAAGCTTCGAATGGTTTATTATACTACCTACCTAAATATTTAACAATGTTTACAATCATCTCAAGCGTATGCCTTATATTAAAATTCTTAAATAAAACTATATCTAACGACAGAAACAACAATAAATCTAGTAAAGTAAATCACATAAATATTCTTTATTTCAATATCTAATAAATACATTTACAAACATAATGAGACAATGTCCCGAGAGCATCATCCTAAATCCTTTTTATTAAAACCACATAAACGAATGAATAAATAGCTAAATAGCAGTTCAATTACCCTTCAGCAATTAGATCATTTCTACGCAATAACTATTTATTACATTACTTGGAAGAGACAACTGGGATGGAAACTTTTATACAGAATGCCCACAGATGCATGTGAATAACTAGTTTCCACTCAAATACTCGATACTCCTCTTAAATTAGTCAATAGGAGAGTCTAAACTTTTATTTTATTTCATTCATCAAAGTTTAACGTCCAATCTTGTTCCTTTCATTACCTCTCCCCTCCTAAAAACTAGCACAATTGTACAGCCAAACTGAATGGTTTTATTTTATATAATAATGTAGCAGTAGCATGTATGTATACTTATTTTATGAATATCTTCTATTCTATAAATAGGAGACATATGCACAATGAAAGCTATTGACTTGTGTGGTTATCATTGAGAGAGAGAAAGGGCTGCTGTTGCTATAAGGGTTGATTATCCCTACGAATAATGGATGAGAGTTTTTTGGAGAGGCTGCAGTTGGGGTAAAAAGGAGGATGCAACAAATGTAACACTTTCTTCACTCACTCAGAGTACGAGGCCCTATCGGATCCTGAACAAGAAGTGGGCGGAGTTCCACTTTCTCGCTCATTTATTGTCCCCATGTTGTTGTTGTTGTTATTGTTGTTCTCATTCTCAGGACTGTTTGCATTACCCCCCAAATTTAATACCCCTGCTGCAGAAGACATTGAAGACATCGCTGCGGCTGCAGCTGCGGTAACAAGGGGATGAGGGGCACCTGAACTAAGTCCAGGGTAGAAATCTCCTGGTCGGGGCAATCCGGGAATTGAATATGGGAGCAAAGATGGGACAAATCCCCCTCGTCCCCCAAGATGACTGGGATGAAATCTCGCAGCAGCCGCAGCCGCCGCAGCATAAGGTGCGAAAAAGGAGAAAGCAGAAGTTGGACTTTCACTTCCTCTTGATGGACTTGCTCGCTCTCCTCCGTGATTGTTGTTAATTACAGAATTGGAGTTGTTGTTATTATTGTTACTTGACGGATGTTGTACGTTGTTGGACTTGTGATGATTATTATTGTTGTTGTAATGATGATGATGAGATTTTTCAAATGCATGTTCAATTAGTCTGTGGGACTCGATTGCGAGGTCGACAGGGCGAGGGTGTGTGGACGAGGGACTAGGGGGAAAGTTGGGTCGAGAGGATCGATTCATTTGTTGCTGGTAAATGAACTGGTTAACCGACATTGGGACTTGATTTGGATGATGAAGTTGTTGATGTGCTGAAGGAGTTGGTTGCTGCTGCTGTGGCAGAAACGGATTTTCCGATTCGCCGGTTGTCAGCAATATTTGAATAGCTTTTAAAACATCACCCCCAGTTTTACTCAGGATAATGTCAATTTCTGTCCTAGATTTTGAGGGAAATACTCGAAGTAGTGTGTCCACTGCGGGAGAAGGTGGAGATTGACTTTGTTGACGGCGAGGGTTCAAGTTTTTTCTATTTTTCTGGGTTGGAGTGTTGTGGTTGTTGTAATGAGATTTTGGGCTATTTTTCAGCATCCGAGGAACATGTCTGCCAACTTTTATCCCTTCTGCAGCCAATGCTTGCAAGTATTTGTTGTTGCTTTTGTAATTGTTTTGCTGTTGTTCCTGTGTTTCCTCTTCCTCCGAAAGAGTTGTGCTCTTTATTTCATTATTCGGCTCTTCTTCTTGATCGCTTTGATTTGGGTTATCCTCAGCATCCGAAAGGGTCGAGGGCTCTTTGTTGTTATACCTGTGCTTTTGCTCCCGGTGACGAGTTTTCATGTCAATTGCAACAGGGCTTTGTGATTCCTCCCGTTGAGGGCTGGATTGATAATCTTCTTTGTAGCCAAGTTGTGTCTCTGTTTCCCCTTCGTCCGTCATCTCTTCGTCGTCACTCTCCAGCTTTTGCCTTTTGGACTCTGGAAATTTAATAAACTTGATTTAGTTAAGCCGAAATAGTTGAGACACTGCAGGTGCATCTCGACGTGCCGAAAATAGTTTTGTAATTGAAACAGATGCATGGAGTTAAATTGTATAAATTCCCTGCTGAGAGTGATAGGGTTACTTATTCTCTCAAGGGTTGAATTTCAATATGGGTTACAGTTTTATTAATATTGTCAACTAAAAGTGTACAATTTTTTTATAAGGACCCTCATCTCAGCCCTCCATTTTGAATGTGATCAAAGAAACAGTGTCATGTATGCGTGTAAATATGTACATTATACACCTTATATGTATATTACAAGCTACCTGATGGATACTAAAATATAAAATGCATGTAAAGTGATCTGAATGTGACATTTGGGATATGCAGGTTACGTATCTATGTAGAGGTAGAGGATTTTGTTAGAGAGAAAAGTGTCACTATCATCACTGTAGAAGGGTCATTTAATAACATTTTTGAGCTGGCTGAATAAACTCCCTTTTTCCTGTGGAATAAATTGGAACCGGATTCAGCTACTTGTGTAAACTTTTGTGAATTTGATTCCGATCCTCCTCCTACTTGAGTCCTTGAATACAGGGACACACAGAAATCCCTCACTCTCAGTGCATGTAATACATCCAATTGAACTTTGAAAGAGAAGTGAAATTGATTTAAATCGGATTTCGATTGTGTCGCATTTCCATTGTGCTCCTTTGATACTCTCAAAGGCGAGAATATTATTAACACTTTTCTTTGCCTTTGCAATACTTTGCACCTCCTACTCACACAAACGCCTTTTATGACACTCTTTTTTATTGGAGAAAATACCAAACATTTCCCAAAACTCTTTCTCCCTTCTGTTTCCACATTTTTTAAACAAAAAAGGGAAAAAAATCATGAAAAGAAATATGTGAAAAGTTGTGTGCCAAAATGTGTCATCACCACATAATCTTATATAGTAATACTATGTAAATTCGAAAGACTCATTATGAAATAACTTGTATTATAGTCATTCGGGATAATAAAATGATGCAAATGGAATCTGGAATTTGTTGAGAGGATAATTTAGTTAGCATATTCAGAACGAGATGAGGAATGAGGGAGAGTGTAAATGACTAAATACAAAGAAAGAAATTAGAAAAATTCCTTCGTCTGCATCACACAGAGAGAGAGAGAGAGAGAGAGAGAGAAAGCTAAAACTAAGGGAAGAGAGGAACAGTAAATTTAGAATGTTGTGCGGGTGTCAAAATCATTTCTCATTTCGCATTAAGAGAAATATTAGGAATTTGGGCACAAGCAAAAGATGATAATGATGGGATATATCTAAGTACATAAGCGGAGCTAATTTCTCCTTGAATTTATTAACAAAGTCAGGCTCAATAAATTCATTCAAATTCAGCAACACACATTATCAAACTTGCTTTCTATTGTTGGCTTGAGATATTTATATATATTCTGTACATGGGCGGAACTTGTGTTTGTAGAATAATCCCAACTTAAATTTCTTAGCTGGAAACATATTCGGCAAAATCTATCTAAAATTTATGTGATTCTCTTGATGACACCTTACAAAGTTATGTTTTTGTCATCCTTAATTATTCAAAAGTTAAGAGATTTATGGCCTCTAGCACTTGAGTTATTCTTCAAGAAGACATTATAATATTGTTTCGGTTTTGTGTAACAGATCTTGACAAAACGAAATGAAACAATGCTGGAAACTTTGCAAAGTTCATTTCCACCCAATTAATTTTCTCCGTCTCCCATTTATCATCAAAGACAAAGAATAGAAACGTTGTGCAACTGACAAAACAAAACTGTATCAAAGTTCTCTTCACTTATAAATGAGCCAAGTAATAAATCTTTCTTTTATTTTTTAAAGAGATTTTATTCTTAAATAGCTAAAGCAATTTAGTTTAAAATTACAAGAAATAGTAGTTAGCTAAAATCAAATTTCAACACATAAAGAAATGGTAACAAAAGAGGATAATCCGTAAAAGAAATTATATATTTCCCATTATGATAGAATATTGCTCGATTTATATCACAATTGAACAAAGGACGAGTGGGCGTATAATTTTTTTTGACACAATTATAGATATATATAAGAGGGCCGAAGGGTCCGGTGCACATGGCGGAGTGTCAATTCACTCATTTATTATTTGTGGGTGACAAATGTGTTACACTACTTCATTTTCAGATGGATTTAATAAGATACAGATCAAAAGGGATTCTGATAATCTCACATTCTTATTCCTTTCACGTTTCGCTCAAACTTTTATATTTATTTATTGCTCCTTTTAATAAGAATTCAATTACAATAAGTTATGTATATATAATATAAAGGAAAAGTATTCTTAATGTACTCACGTTACAAAATTTAAGGTTGACTGTTGAATGAAAATTTAATTAAGTTGGAAACAAAGACATAAAAGTCAAAGAAGAGCTTTTATTTTGTTTTCTAGCCTTCCTTTTAATGAAGTCATCCTTTTCTCTTGTGATGATGGCTATTTGAAATCTCATTCAATCTGCAATTTAGTTTGCAATTCAAGAGACCCTTTATTATAGTGGGACGGTGTTACATGAGTCAGGAATAAGAAGAGGCTAAAACGGCATCACTTTCTAAGAAGAAGTTGTGTTCCCAGAGTTAATAAAGAAATACTTAGAATTTCTTTGTGTGATAACAATATCAGGCTCAACATCTCAACTCTGCTCTCAATTCAATTGCTTTGCTACGACATTTTATCCTGTTTCTTTATTGCGTTATTTCTCTTCTTTGGAGAAAGTTAGAATGGGAAGTCATCATCGCATTCTTTGGACCTTTTATCATACCCGTATAGACGTCAGCAGTCCACAAATAAACACGTTTTACCAGTTGAGACAAACAGTTATTATGCCATCATATTTTTAACCAGTTGGTTATTATTACAAAGATAAAATAAGATGTTAGTAATAAATGATAAACGTTAATGCGGGGTAAACTGAGAAAGTGTAATGAGAACAACTGGACCTTATTTCAGTCCTTGTTTCATCTCTTTGGACTACCTACCGAAATTCTTTCACTTTTATATAAAGAATAAGGATGTGCTTCATTCTGTTTTTCGTCGGAGGAAGAAAGAGTTTATTTCCTCAGATATTAGAATTCTGAACAAGATGCCAGAATAAATTGAACTTTGTGTATTCTTGAATCTTTTTATCAAATTCAAGTTTGTTCCTTATTCAACCCTTTATTGTTGCTTCTTATTTGTATTCTCCTTCTGTCGGTCTATTCCTTTTATTGAGAGGAGCACAATACCAGGAAACACGAATTATTGTTCAAATATCGTCATCTATACCTTAATTCAGAAATTTTTATTTTACATTTACTAATGAAAATCATGCAACTAGACATCCACCTAGCCAAAGATTATAATAATTATTATTATTAGATAATGAAATCTGCTCTCAATATTTAACCCTGTAACAAGACACACACGTTGAAAATTAATAAATTGAAGGATTATTTTTACCATCATTGTGTTTGGGATTAAGTTAAGCTCTTGAATGAGAAAAATGAAAATGTTTGGATTTGGTTACGTTCACAAGTGGGCACTTCATTTTTACATCTTTTTGAAAATGTTGCATCCTCGTTTACTACAGACATAATACGGTGAAGAGACCCTTGAGCATACACCTCTCAGTTCACGACTTATCATGTTGCTCGTAAATATATAAATATAATGAGGAGCTCAAGATATTTGCCATTTCCCCTAATTTCATTTCATGGCTCAATACCTCCACATCGTTAAATCGTGCTGAATGCTTTCAGTCCTTAGCTGCTACAATTATTTACTCACAATGCATTTTTAGATGAATAGGGCCAAAAATAATGAAAAGATTTTTGTCTAATTTTGGAAAAGATGGCTACTATTTATTACTTACAAAATATCCTGCTGCTCTTGATATATACAAAAAAGGTATATAACGAGCAGTTTTAATTGGATGATTTTTTTTTCTTTTGGTGATATTAAAAAATGCTAAAATTTATTCTATTCTCTTTCTCTCTTTGTCAATTTTTCTTCTTTTCTTTCCTTTTCTATATACGGAGATTGTGATCAGCTACGAAAACACACAAAAAAGCTCACGACTTGTAAAGTTACTTGAAATAAATGTAGAGGATATCTGATTTTGGTAAACCAATACAAAAGAGACAAAGTCTAAGGAGAGAGATTGTAGATTGGATATTTTACTCAAGTGGAAATATAATTTCTTGCCTTCATTCATTTGAACTCATTCCATTTCTCTGAACTCTGCAATTTACTTTTTTCCATCTTTTGCTTTCTCTCTGAAAATGTCTGTTGCTGGCGTTTACATATCCTGTCTAATCATTAGAAGAAAATCACAAAAGAGAAATTTTATCCAGCATTCTCAAACTGGAGAAGTCAACAAGTACTTTCACCATCAACAGCAGAAGCCAAAAATTATTAGCTAGCAAACATAACAACTCTTCGTGTCATGTAATTTCAAAAGTGTGAAGAAGAATGAATCGAGTAGAAAAATTGTGCTCTCATCTCATTTCATCTGCATCTCTTCTTCAACTACTTTCTCAGCAGACCTTATTGTTGTATAATACAATACACATATATATAATTTTGTCCAAGCTAATTTGTATGTGATATGCGTAAGTATTTATATATAGATATAGATATATTTCAAACACAATGACATGACAAGATTGAAAGTAAGATGTGGGAATAATTGAATTATTATTAATAATAATACAAAACTAGATCCAGCAAGAACACACTTATCATGAGTGGAATTGATGTACGCCAAAACTTTTCCCACTTGAGAACAACTAACCCTTCATTTCAACACTTTCTTCCCAAATCAATTATGGAGTAAATGAGACAACTCTGTTACTCCAAGACAAATTCAAGTAGAATGTTTAAATAGTTTGAAACAAATCTTTGTAGACTTTTTTTGAGATTCATGTCATCAAATGTGACAAAAGTTTGTGACGATTCAATTAATTAAACTGTCAGCTCATAAAGGGTGAAAGTTGAAACTGTAAAGTAAAGTTTGTGGAAACTGTTAATTAACCACATGCAACCAACCGATGAATGAATGAGTGTATATACATAGCTAAAAGAAAAAAAAAGAATTAATGAGGAGAAGGGTGCACATTTGATCATTTAGATTCCGTACAATTTCATCTCTTATTATTTGCTCTGCTTGTGTATCAGTTACAAATAATAATGAAACAAAATGTTTTTGTTTATAAGGGTTGTATAGCTGAATTAAAAGTGGAGTGGGTGAATCAAGTATCTCCGTGGAAGGGAAAGAGTTTACTTTTGTGTGCATTTTATGTCATCATGCAATTGACACCAAACTCGGGTGAATTGGTCACGGATCTCAACCAGAAGAGAAAGGGTTTGGAATGAATCGAATTAATTAAATACTCTCCCTATCTCAATACATATATGATCATGTGGTGTGTGTATACATACTTATCATCAATGTTTGCTTTCACCTAAAATAAGCATGTATATTGTCAAAATGAAAACTTGCAAAAACTTACTTGGACTAGGGGTCTTATTTGAGTCTCCAGAACTAGGCCGAGATCCAGGGATTCCAAATTTTTGTTGAAGACCATTGGACATTCCATAAAGACCAGTAGCAGGAGGTTCTTGGGGTGATCTTGATTCTGGAGACACATTTTGAACCGGAACTGTTTGTGTCCCATTTCCACTGCTGTTGTTTAGAGGGTTGTACAAGAAACCAAGTTCTCTTGCCTCCGACTCTTCTGCACTTTGTTGACGACGAAGTGCCACCTGCATTGTTGCAAAATGATGGATAGAGTAAAGAATGAATGGGTTAAAGCTGAAGTTGCTTTTCATGCAATTTTCTCTCATGTTTTGTACTAAAGTTGGGGTTCGTACCTGTGCAGCCATAACTCGCTGTCTTTCCGCAATTAAGTTACATTTGGCACAAACACAGTCTCTCCATCGACAGTAGCGCTTGTGACCTTTGAGAGCGGATACAACGCCGTGATTTCTGCACCTTGCACATTTCGGTGTTCTCTGATAACGTTCTGCAGCTCTGAGAAAAAATGCTGGGGGAAGTGATCCCAAAATTTGGTTTTGAGAAATCATTGCTAAAGTTTCTTGGTTATTCACGTCAACACTATTTGGTATGCTCATTGCCTTTAAAACAGTCCAGCAATTGAAACTCTGTACAATGAGGCTATAATTCAGCCCACTGAATGTGGATGTGTTTTGTGAAGGAAGATTTGATCTCAACTGATGAGAACAAATTGGTTTGTGTGAGACGAGGGCAACGAGGTCAGGTTATAATTTGAGCTTTGGTTTGTGGCATTAGCTGAGACATTGCTTTCCATGCAGTGAATGTTAGTGTGGAAAGTGATGTTGCAGTGGCGGTTGGGTAACTCTGAGCAGAAGGACGGCTGAACCTCCTTCTGGGTGGAGAAAGTCCGCACTCAACCAACAACGACCCTTGTCTCCAAATTAACGCCACTTTACTATGGTCATATACACATATGTCATCTTATTCCATCTTATCAAAACAATTATTGTTTGTAACAAGTGTTCTTAGCAGCCATTTTATGCCATTTTGTTTCAAATTTGCATTGTATGATGCTTGGAAAATTTTATAAACTTTAAAAAATATTTGCTCTTTCATACTAAATACTTGAGGTTGCTGGATTTAAAAAAAAAAGATGAAGGAGAATCAAATGTAAAACATGAAGTAATAATATCATAAAATATCATAGAGGGTTGGAAATGAGTAGTTTGGCCGGACGCTTTGTCAAAAAACGCAGTGGGACGTCTTTGGAAGCCATTATTAATTTGGACATGTGTACATTACCCATTGTTGTTGGCAGAATTTCAACAAAAGCCTCACTGTCAGTTGGTTGGTTTTGGTATTTCAAATTTTACATTTACTTAACTAACCAAGTACCAGTGAATGGAATGAAATAGTCTCCAGATCATCAAACAAAATAGGACAAAAGGGAACACGGAAATAAGTATTAAATGTTCTGATCCCATTCATATTCAACATACATACAGAGTTTCGTTACTTATAGACGCTCTAATATTGTTTTTATATTATATATCATTAACTCCAATTGCCACAGAGTGATCTGCACTCAAGGGCAGTTCATTTTAAGTAGTTTACAATAAATTTATCACTGCGTGAAGTTTATCTAATGATGCGGTTGACTAGTTGTAATAAAATCTGTTTCATCCAAATCCATCCCACTGTTTGATTTCAAAGAGCTCCTCATTAAATTAGAACATATTAAGTTGTGTTTTTTAATGGAGACTAGCAAATAGCAGAATGCAACTAACAATTAAACATTATCCTTTGTATTAGATATAAGAACAACAACTTTTATCCATTCCCTCTGGATTGTTGATTCTCAATTCATATGGGAAGTGGTTAAACCCTTTCCTTTCTTCCATTATCCACACACTCTTTGAATTCAATGGCTAAAAATTGGAATCTTTTTTACAATCACTAATAAAACCAACGATATGTAATTACAGAGAAATATAAAGTGAAATGTAATATGGCAGCAAGTCGTCCAAGAGAATGACGCGTAGGATGAACGCTTTCAAGTCAATTGACAATGACGAAAACAATTGAATAATAGCAAATCGTTTGTACATAAACAGAAGCCCCAGACATAAACATGACATAATGAAAACTAATTTAGTAAATGGCAAACAAATGTCGTCATAAAATTTAGTCCAGTAGTATTCTTAATTTTTCAAAATAAATCTGTAATAGTATGTAATCAGCCTGGGAAATCGGTTTTTAAATAAAAACAGTATTTTTTGTCGGCTTTTTAAGGATAAAACGGTAAATTTAACTTTGGTTTCATGAAGACGGACAATCCCTCCTCCCACACCGCAGAGACAAGGGAACGTTATTGTTTGCAATCCTTTTCTTTTGGATCTCAGCTTCCTGCGCATATTGAGTAATGTTATGATCCTTTAATCTCTTGTATTTCTGGAAACCCAAGCCAACGCTAACCCGATCTTTTTCTTTTCACTAATTTAGCCACATACCACATTTGAAAAGAGATGGAGCCGATTTCTGTAGATATCAATCAGTAACCATCTCTTATCAGTTAAGAAATTGGTATAAATGCGGCAAAAGCTATGTATTTTATTTATAGTAAAATTAAATATGAAGGAGAGTTGTGGGAGTGGAGCCTCAGATTGGCTCAGATATTTTCTAACAGACAGTAAACGAATTTCTTTAGAAAATAAATTATACGAATGATAAAATGCTTGTTAGCTTCAAGTATATACCCTTTTCTTGAATTGCATTGCGTAACTAAACCTCTTAACTAAAGAAGAAGTTTGCATTTAGCATCTATAATAAAATTACATCCAAAGTTATGTTTAAATACATCAAGTAGTGTGTATATCTCCTCTAAGGAAAATCATAATAATAGCAATGTGTAGTTTTTGATAAAGAGAAGGAAAGAGTGAAAAGATATTGCGACGAAGAGGGTTAAGGGTGTATTCAGAGCTTTTCAAGTTGTATTCATCTGGAAATTTAAAGAAACGGGAATGAGAGAGCTTTCGTCTTCCTCTGTTTTGTAATTGAGTGTTTAGTGGGGACCACTTGGCATTATTTTCCTATATCTATCTCAAAATCTTACACAAAGAAGCAGGTTTGTATAATAATAATCAGTTAAAATGAATACACTTCTTAGCATAAAAATGAGGGATGACTGTATAATAAGTTCCTTTATTATTATTTTATGGCAGCCAAATCAAATCTTTCTATTCAAAAATGATCTTCTTCAATACGTGTCTTTTAGTTTATAAGTATATCAATATCAGCAGACTCAAAAGTGTTGTGGCATTTTAAAATTGTTCCCACACATATATTGTTTATTTCACCTGCCGTCCATCAGTTTTGGCTTTTGTGTTTATATTTTCCGATTTTGATAATTGATATACGTAAATTCGGACAAATTTGCGTCACGTAATTTGTAACTTGATTGGCGTCAAAAAGAGAGGAACCAGGCGGATTAGCGGCAGAGCATGCAGCTAAATTTTGGCATGCGTAAGTCTCATTTCTGAGACAATTCCTTAACACCCCGTCGACTACGGATGATCTTGTTGTAGTTGGGATTGCTGTCGTTATATTAACCCCTGTAAAATTTATATTCACAAAATTAGAAAAAATGCATAAATTGTATGATAAAATCATAATAAATATTATCATAAGTAATAGCAGAGACAAATGAGTCAATTCGCAACCAAAATTCAAAGTATTTATTTGAAAATAAATTACTGCTACTCGAAGCTGTTGTTCTAGTAGTGGGTGTGGTTTCCGATCGAGAGGTTGTAGAATTGATTATTGGTAAGGGACTGACTCTTTGAGTAATTAAAGAACTTAAAGTACTTGTGAAGGGAGTTGTGGTTTGGAAATTCGGGGGTGCAGTGACACTCACACCCAAAGCCAGCAGCAAAAGCTTCCGAAGACACTCTAAAAACATTTTTTTATTAAGATGTTCTTGCAAATCAATTTCTGATATAAAACTAGTACAACAATAATTGATGAACGCACTTTATAACTACTCAATTTAACATCAACATACACATTGTTATGTAGATGCACATGTGGTAGTAAAGCAGATCAATGTATTTCACATACAGTTTTTAATGCTTTTATTTCATTTTTTTCAAGGTCTGTCCAAGAATAAAGTTACAATTCTTTTCGATACAGGAAGAGAGTATCATTGCTTTGTGTCCCTTTAACTCAATTATATCGAAACTAAAATTGTCAGGTTTTGAATATACAATCCGATTCTCTTTGTCATATTTATGGCGTAAATGTGCTGGAATGACAAAAATTATCAGAAATCCTTAAATAGTATACATTACAAATGACAAGTCTAAAACCTCACTTAAAATGAGACATTATTTAATTTAAAACATACATAGGTATCCTACATATTATATAAATACTAACCACACAAGACAAGTGAGTCATTGAATATGTGGCTAATCGAGTGGAAAATGCTCAATTGTTAGAAAACCAAGAAACTCTATCTCCCATTCATCTTTTAAAAGAGGTCTCCCTCTTTTTCCAAGATGCATGAAAGCAACAATGAAAACATATCATCCAAAAGTACGCGTCTATTTTTAACAAATTAATAACTCAAATATAAATAAAGAACTATAGTCGCATCCGTTTGTCTTGTTCATCTTTCAAAATTTTGCTTTTGTATTGCGAATGATGTAACTTAAGTGCGTGTGAAATTGCGTTGAAAAAAGGTTCCCATTATTTTTATTTGGGTTCCATTATAAGTATTTAAACCGATTTGAGGATTTTGGGCTCAAAGAAGCTCCTTCAGATAACAGGTAATATAAAATGTTTGTAAAAATTTAGTGACTTTGTAATTGTTAAAACACTTCCGACCTATTTTCTAAAGGATAAATATTTTCCGTCTCATTTGACCCATCACTCAAATTCTCAATTTTCTCGGCTTCCTTTAAACTGTTGCTTTTCTCAAATTAGCGATGGACAAAAAGAAAATCAATTCAAGTCTTGTGAGATATTTGATATCGGTGTGAAATGCCAAAAGAGAGAAAGAGAAATTAATGGGTCAGTTTAAGATTTTATATTTAATTTAAAATAGATTTTTATTGTGTATTTTTTTTAATTTTCATAATTTTTGTTTTGGAGTCATACAATTTTTGTGATAATTTTTGAGCACAACATAATTTTGTGACATAATAAAATTATTTGAGTAAATATATAAAATAATTGTGCTGAAGCTCCATGCATCAACGAAATGAAGTCTCTTATATAATTACCCCTAGTCTAAATATTATAAGCAAATAAAACAATAAAACAACTTAACAAACAACAAATTAGTCTAAGATTTGTACGTAGGTGAAATATATAATGCATGGTAACTTTCAACACAATTAGTTAAACTTGACCTATGTATAGAGCAGCACCTTATATTTTAGAGTTGTATACCGTTGGTCTGTAAAAGGTCTTTTGTGGTATTCTACCTGGAAGTAAAACAATTAAAGAAAGTGGTCAAAAAATCTAAGAAGCTGGGCAACAATGAGCGGGAGCTGTGTAATTGAGAAAGACAGGAATGTACTTTTCACTAAAGAAGCGATTGATTTGTTTGATATTGTCCTGGACAATGAGATCAAGAGAGGCAGATGAATGATTCCTCAAAGATTTGGAATTCTGTTCAGGATTCAAAGCCAACAAATTTTTATCTTTGGTTTCCAATGTAGTCGTTAATAAGAAAGGATTATTGGTGAAAGATGAGGAATTTCTCTTCCGATGGAAAGGTCCTTCAACATGCGTCTCTTTTAATAAACAACTTAACCGATCTTCGTCCACGGATTGGTCCAAATGATGAAGAATTCGAATTAACTCATAGTGTGGATTCTTCTTTAGTTTCTCGTACTCCACAATTAAAAGACTTTGAGAGTTCTTTGCCCAATCCATTATCAGCGATGTCCATTTTGGTATTAAGCTGACCACAAAATTCTGCCATTCTGAAAAAAAAGAAAAATCATAAGTTATATATACGAGAACATAAATACAGAGAGTTGTACAAGTACAAATAAATATTGTTCCCAAAAACATCATCTCATGTATTGATTGACAAGAGAGTAACGTGAATAGAGAGAACTCAAATTGAAGGGGAAAATTGGACGTGAGTTCAATTCAAAACAAAAGGATATGAAATTACATTCTTGTAAAGAAGCCCGAGAAATGTCATTGCAATTTCACTGACCACAAGAATACGGGAAAATAGTTTCCACATAAAACAGTATTCCAATGAAATACAAGAGAAAGTGGAAGGTGAAATTGAAATGGGAGAAGAGAATAATAATAATAATAAAATATGTAATTGGGAAATGAAGCCAACTTACTGTAACGATTAAACTTTTTAGCAAGTCCTCGATGGTCATGGGTCTCAATAAAATTCCAATAAGAAATCAAAGCGTCATAAGGATTCCTTAGAAGGAGAATACCACGATAGCCAAACATCAATTCAGTCAGTTTTACGTAAGCTAGTTTTGATTTTGTGTTGGAAAAGCGAAGGGCATCATGGTGCGTCTTTTGAACAATTGTACTTCCGTCATTGGGAGCTCGAAACTCTCCCAAAAGTCCCATCCCATAAATCTTTTCGTCGTTGAAAACGCTCCCAGTAAAAAAGCCGGTGCTGCATTCGATCAAGTGTCTCAACCACGAGTTCCCACTCCCAGGGAAAGAAACCAATGCTCTAAACAACAAACATGCAACAATAAATTTTATGCATATGAAAAAATGCAAAAATAACAAAATTATTTATCCATACCGTGGCTTGAAGGTGTTCTTTTTTGCGAAATGTATTTTGAATTGACTGCATTGTTTGTCTTTAGGCCATGGGCTGATGGAAGGAGCCGAATGGTCTATTATTTCTTGATGATCAACCCAAATTTTGGGGGAATAACTTCTCCTGGTGCCATTTCTGCTGGTTTTCTGATTATTAGCGTTTGCTGTTAAAAGGTTAGAATCTGAGCCGGTGTCCGACCTTTTCTTTTTGTTGCTTTTCCACGAGTTTGATTCACTCAAATTCCGTTGGATTGATGAATATCCGTCGAAAAATGAGCTTGCTTCTACTTCACGCTTAAACTTTTGAAAGACAAAGTTTTTACTTTTACTTTGCGAATCTAGATCGACTGATTTCTTTTTGAAAGGGAAATTTGAGTTGTTGTATCGGTTTGGATTTATTTTAACAAGTGCTATTAGAAAGATGTAGCAAATGGATGCGGTTACTGCTAAATAGACAAGAGGAATGAAAATGCGTTTGTTGGATCCAATAATTGAAACTGGAATGGGAAACATTATCATCGGCGTCGTGGTTAAATACTTGCGGCCAAATCCAAGAAACTTGCACTTGCTTCACGCTCTCTGATATCAAAAGCAACGCAACGGTTTAGCCAAATATCGCAAAAAGTCTCTTCATCTATCTTCACAATGCAACAAATCTCGCACCCGACAACTTCAGCCCCAACAACTTGCTCTCAACGTATTCTAATATTGGGGAACAGGTTGACTAACTACATGCTTTGTTTGCCTACTAGTCTTGTTATTTTGTTGTTGGAGTCAAGATCAGTTATCTGAAATGAATTAATTTAATGGCTACAATTCTTTCTAGATTCTTGTCTACTTCCACCACTTACCTACACAAATGCTTTTAACTTGAGTTTTTTTTTGCTAAAGCTTAAAATGTAAATTAAAACTGATATTTACACATATTTAATAAATGTCAAACTAGATATTTTAAAAAAGAAGAAGATTAAATCAGAAATTGAGAGAGTTTGGGAAAATTGATCAATCAGTAATTTGACGAAAGTAAATTTCTCACAAATTATAACTTGAATGAGAAAATGTTAGTCTTTGGAATTGTTGTCTTGTAGGGAAACGTTTTAGAATTAAATCTCAAAACTGACTGAGGCTTGTTCTTATTTTTTGGTTATTTTGGTGACAATAATCTAAGATTGAGTGTGTACACTGTAATCTCAAAAGAAACTAACGACGTAAACGGCAAACAAATTTTGCCAACCAAAAAGTCCCATTATTTTGTTCGCTCTGATTGTTAAAATCGGAATGAGATGAGTGCCAGTAGTCGGTTGTAAAGCACATATTTGTACATATTCGCAGCTTCCCATGACATTTATTTTGGGAAGCGATGCATTAATTCAAAGTCGTAAAACTGTACATCTTCCTTCTCCTATTCTGTTTCCTCAAGAATGACTTAAATTGCAATGCAATTAGCTCCATTTTCAGTTTTATACTAGAATTATGCATTAGCCAACCATGAAATTATTTGTAGTGCAATTTTTGTCATTTTATTTTGTAGCTGTATTTGACGACTACACGATGTTGGTTTTGGCTTAATTATTTACTTATTTTAAGGCACTTCAGCGATGCAGAATAAAATATTTGGTATGAATTGAAGAGGAAAGAGGGAACAGGAAGTTTACGGGATTTCAGTGAAACTTCTCGATTTCAAGGTGACTTACAATTTTTCATCTTACATCACCACACGTACATATCTTTACTTTTCCCATGCACGCTTATTAGTAAAAGGATACAAAAAATATCTGCAAAAGTGTTGATGAGGATGATCAACAGTAAAGTTGTATTATGGAGAAACATTGAACTCTGAATCAGAGAAGCATGACGAAGCGTCCCGTTAAACTTCTTCCCTAATTGCTTATTTTTATTACTTTAGAGTAATTCTCATCAATTTTTAGCAAAGATTTATTACCTTTTCTAGAATTACAGTTGCTTTCGCTTGTCCAAGATTAACATCTTTTTGACCTCGGTCAAGGTTATCTGAATGACATAAGATTATTACTCCATCAACATTCACGCATGGGCTAATTGGCAATCAATTTTACTTCATTTTGTGTTACGTTGCATACCAAGCACAGTGTCAAATTTCCTTTTCCTCAATCTCTTTTTTGTACACAATAGCGAGTGAAGTAACTGACCCAAAAATGGGGCAAGTTTCCCTTGTACAAGATAGGTCGATAAACCGGTCATCAAAATTACTTGTAAAGTAGAAGAAGGCAAATGTGCGAAAGTCAAAAGTGCGTATAGCAAAGGGAAATTTTTTATTATTTTTCAATGGCTTTGTTTGCATTTATAAAGGACAGTTATAATAAGAGTCAGTGCACTAACGATCCCAAGATCTCTTTGTGTTTGACGATAGAACAGTTAGAAAAAATTTCCTTGAATTAATTGAGTGACTCAACACAAGTCAATGAATCTTTCTTGATCGACATTTTGAGTTGTAAACAAACTTTCAACTTTATTTTCTTGCGAGTCAAGTTCAAGATTTGCATATTGCTCATCCACCAAGAAATGCACAATCTCACTTCTACTGAACTACATATAATAATAATATTACAAGACCGCAACTATTGCACATTGTTGCAATGAATTACGTCAAAGTTATGAGATGGACATAAACAAATTAAAAAATATCAACCTGAACGTAAACACGTATTTCAAATTCTTGAAACTATCAAATGTAGCATAGATTTGCATCTTTGATCAATATAAACCATTTCGGAAAATTTGTTTACGTCTTGCCGTAATGAAAAGTTACAAGGAGTCGCACAGGATACGTGGTATTTTCTAACAACCGTTATCACGTCTTTTTTGAAAAAGTTGATTCAACTTCTTTGAATCGAAAGATCTAGAATACGTGTGATAGCCCTCTTCCGCATCCTTTAAATTCGGGAGGATAGCAGTATATAGCTGTTGGGCATGTAACTCATAATCCAACGCTGAGCCCGGCCTTGACCTTGTTTGGCCCGGTTTTAACGAGACTGAATATATTTTAAATTGACAAAACGTTTTAATAAAATCATGTAATGTAATAATGTAATGTTATTATGTAATGTAATGTGTTTATTGCAATGTATCAATTTGGGGCGACATGGTAAAATTTAATTGACTTTTGCTTGACAGTGAACGTGAACGGAAATCCGTTGGATGATTGTGGTGATGTGACTAATACAAGGTGTGAATGAAACGTAAAGAAAACTCATTTTTCTAGAATGTGGGACCGTTATGTCATGTCGGGTTCCGCGTAAGAATGATTTGCTGCAAGAACAATCAATGAAATGAACTCTGTTTACGTTCATTGTTGATGATGCAAGAGAAGAATCTTTGCAACTCATTCTTCTTTTCCTTGTCCTTTTTTGCTAAATCAGGTTTTAAAAAGTTAGTGGCTCAAATCTTTGTTTATTTCGCTTATTGCGTTGGTTGATATTACTCAACAATTCACTACTTACATACTTTTCTGAGACATCTACGTAATATCAATTGGGTTGGAGTAGGAAGCCAGCAGTATAATCGGGACATGCGAGAAGAATCCAGATCCCAAATATTTTACCGTTGGTTTCTTTTAAAAAATGCAAAGAATTTCTACATTACATAGATATTAAACGTTTTCATTAACAATAACAAAGGTCAATACCAAGTAAATATTTAGGCCACATTGATTACTTTAAAAAGATGTAATGTCCGGTGAATGACATTTAAAAGATCACGAAGTTAGTTGATCATATTTACATAAATCAGATTATTCGAATAAGATGAGTTTTAACAGTGTTTAACAATAATATTGTTAAAAGCTGTTTTAGCAAAGCTACGCGATATCAAAATTAAATTTTATCATTTGTCACTTGAATGCTATTAAAGCTGCAGTTTATTTTTAATATCTGCATACACTGATTGGTGCATCAAGAAAAAAAAAAGAGATTTCTATATTATCTGGGTTAAACATCAGCAAGCTTTTCATTTGAATTTGATTGTTGTAATTTATAACACAAGTTACTTTTCAAGAGTGCCGTCAATTGAAAATTATGACAACTCGGCATTTAACAAGAATGTGCATTGTGCGAATGAAAAATGACGGTTATTATCAAGGCTAAGGATACGGAATAATGAAGCTGAAAACGAAAGCGAATTAATTGAAAATTTCAATATAAAATGCACAGTTTCTTTATTCATTTCAAGTACAATGCATAAAGAAATGTGCAAAGGAATCATTAAATAGATGCCACGAAGAAAATTTAGGACGAAAAAAAATCACTCTCACTTTTAAACTTTTATTGCTCCACTATATGTATTTACTTGTTAATCATTATTTTACAATTTGCTATTTTATTATTGCAGGCTTTATATAGAACACATTTCTTCTTTCATATTTGCTCAAGTTTTAATGTTACACCAAGTAGTTTTTTGACAGTCAAATATTCAAGATGTCAATGTCAAGAAAACCATGCGACATAAATTAAAGATTCACTGTAACAATAAAGATCAAATTCGATTCCATAAGATGTAAGATTGATCGTTTTTATATTCATAACAAAATTAAAATTCCAATATTTGATTGGAGAGAAAGCTGTGGCTATTCTTCGAAAATAAATCCACACACTGCTACAAATAACGCATTGACCATTATTTGGAAGAAAGATGTTAAACTGTTATTAGGGGCTGTGTTTCGATAGCGGTAATCCACTGATCTATTCCCATAAGAATAATCAACTTTTCGGCATGAGGGAGCTCGTGGGCAAGGATTCTCGGGAGGACATATCTATTTAATTATTATAGCATTAATTTCAAAGAAACAATATTTCATGTTTCTACCTCTCGCAAAAAACAAATATGATCTGGAGGACAGCTATATGAAGAACACATTTGATATCCAGGTTGTGCTATCATGTCCGTACTGCATGGGAATGATCCTGGAATTCAACAAAAATTATTTAGCCTTGATCTTATATGATCTATAAGAACCATGCACAGATAAATTTAAATTTGCCATTGACTTACGATCGACACATACGTAAGCCTCGCAACATCCTTTACAACAATCAGTGGTCCTGGAACACTGAAAATTCACAGTACAAATCATTTGGACAATCTGTCAACTTTTGTAACTGAAATTGCTTAAAGTTTTACCACACTTCCGATTGATGTGCAAACTTGTCCAAATGCTCGATTAGTTAAAGCTAAAATTAGGATGATGGCAAATTGAAAAATGAACATCATTTTGATACAATTCTTGTCTCATCTGTCGGCAATCCAAACTGTGACTGAACGGATAATCAACCCAAGTACAGATTTTGTGGACAAATATTCTTCTTTATTAGCATTAATGAACCAAGTGACCATAAATTTTTACATGTAAATTTCGTGAGGATTGACAATTTATTTTACGATGCAATAAACTGAGAGGATGAAAATTAGATTTGCGGATACAATCTAATAAAACTCTGTTATGTAATGTTGCAATGTATATTTAACTAGACATATTTTATCCGGGCTGATCTCATTTGCTTATTATTTAGGGAATTGGAGATGTTATTAATTCGTAAATCGTTCCATGCGTAACCGGTATATCGTTTCAATAATAATAATGGAAATGTGTTCTGCATGTTTGATACGCACAATTTTAGTTTACATATGTATTTTGGGGATTTATATAATTTTTCTTATTACCAACATATGCATATGGCATTAAATATTGAGTAAAGCTATAAATTAATTCTCTCGCATTTCACAGAGGTATAATAATGTTGCAAATGTATTTAATATTTTTATTTAACGTCGCACAAGTTTAACATAAATTTCGTCTTTGGGATTTAAGAGGATATATTTGACTTGAACTTTCATTTCTGCCTGAAAATAATTAATTAGTTTTCAATTAGTTTTTATACCCATTAAATAAATAATTTAATTTACTATATATTTTTCGGATGGCATTATTTTGTACTCTCTGATTATTTTAGCTAAGGCTGTTGTCGCTTCAATTAGAGCAAATCTTGCACCTATGCACATTCTAGGACCTATTTTAAAAATAGAGATGTTAAACTTATATAAAGTTTCCTTTATTTGGGTAATAATTAATCAAATATACCCAAGCCCCACGGTGCAAATGCAAATTTTTGAGTTTCCGTTTGATTCTCAGGTGCAAATCTGAATAATAAAATACTTAGTTTGATGCTTTATTGTTTTTCAGTCCAGATATTTGTATACGGATTCACCTATCTGGATCAAATTTCTCAGGCTGAGGCCAATACTCCTCATCACGATGCAAAACCCATGGTGGAGTTTCAACCTGTGAAATATTTGTTTAACATTTTGCAAATAGCATGAAAACGTCTGTTTTCTCTAGTGAAGGGATTTTAAATATTTATAAAATGGTAGTTTTATTTTACGAACCACTGTTCCTGCTGGAATTGTCACGCCTTTGATGGTCACAGTTTCCTTACACTCTCGATGTAAAAAGCTATTGTATGCAAATGATTACTACTAATCCATATTTGAAGACAGCTTTTAAATTAGTTATTACATTGGGACCGGAGGGTACATTCTCAAGGTCTCATAAATGATCTGTTCCACAAAAACCAATTTTTTGCATTCTTCTGCACTAATAACTTGCTGAAAAGTAAAATATTAATATCGCTATTTAAATACTTATATAACTGTTTTTAGGATTACAAGGTCGCCAATTTCTCTCATAATTTCCTCAAAGGCTCGTTCTTGGATTTCTGGCTCTTGTGCCAACAAATGTAAAGCAAATGCCAACGTATTTGACGTGCTATCAAAACCAGCCATTAGGAAAAGGATGCAGTTGTCCATAATCTCCTCATCTAAAGCACAAAATTTCTTCTTAATTACCTCAATTAAGATAAAATCTAATTTATTATAGGTACTACCTGATAACAAATACTTTCCAGGCTTAAGTTGTTTAACTTCCTCGGATTTATTGTTCTGGGCTTCTGCCGCATTATTGTCATCTTCATTATCCTTTAAAATGTTTGTTGTAAGCTCTTTGGTTTGATCAATGGCATGTTTTCCAGATGAAGCTTCAATCATCATCCCGATCAAATCTGTTTGTCCCTTCATAGCCTGCGAGATTCATATTGACAATAATAATATTTCATTCTTTTTATGATGAGGTATAATCAATGGCTTATGAGAAATCAATATAAGTATAAACATTAGCGTCCATACATCAGGATTGGCACGGCGGAAGTTGATTATTTCCTTAATGTGTCGATGAAGTTCATTGAAAATTTTGTTTCTTGACTCAAATCGAAGAAGGAATCGAAACAAATGCTTTAGTCCAGGGAACATTAAGATGAGGAATATGAGAGGAGAAAATGGGTAATTCAACCACGCCTTTATATTTTGATACAATGGGTCCTGGAAATAAAATTTTATTGACCAAGTTATTATATTATTATTAATGGGTGGGTCAAGGCAATGCGTTCTTTTGTAGATCCGATTTGTAAGTCAGCTAGACGTCCAATAAAATATTTATTTTATAAGTAGTTTATCATGTTTTGCTCACATTTTCATTCCGCTGACAGTCTACGTCCATTGCAAATGCAGTTTTTGTTATAATTTGAAAAGTGAGGCCTTGAGCTGTTTTATACGCTGGAACTATTTCATCCTTGTTGCATTTCTCGTCCAAAATTTCCATCAAAACATCTTCAACATTGTTCATCATATAGGCAAGCTTAAATAATAATAAAAATAGGTTCTCAGTTTACAAAAGTACAACTAACGATAAATATATAATGTTTACAGATTTTAGTTTCTTTGTGGTGAAAGAAGGATTGAGAACTCTTCGGTTTTCTTTCCATTCATTGTCTCGCAGACGAGCCAAGTTGTGTTCAGTTTCTCCTTGAGCATCCTAAACAAAATCAGAGACAGACGGAATGCAAAGAGAATTCAATAAATGACAAAATGTCAATCTTGTTGCACGCTCTCGTTCGGAAACAAGAGAGCCAAATGACTATACTTATGTATTTTGGTATAATTTGAAGTGGAGTTGTCTTGCTTTGATTAAACCACAAAACCAAAACCACTTCCATTTCATTCACGTTACCGGTCTGTTGACAAAGTTGGAAAACTGCTTCAAAAATATCTCCTTCACAATATCAGCATCTGTTATTTGCATCTGAGGTCGGAGTCCAATGTAATAACCGAACACTCTACCATATTTCTTTCTCCACTCTTGTAGCATTTGTAAAGTATCCTGGAAATTGGAAATGACAGTTTTGTTGAAACAATTGTACTATAACCTCAATCATTCCACGCGTCAAACGCTCCATTCTGACAAATAAAACTCAGGTAAATTGCTTTCTCTTTTTTTCTGTATAAACAAGTCGACTTTGAATGACATTGAATCAAAATTCTTCAACTTTTTCTTCTTCAGAAAATTGAATTGCGAGTTTGTGAGTATATTTGATCCAAAATAAAAATTGTATTTGACATTTGTTCTCAAATAACAAAAAAAACGTACCACACGGCCATACGTAAGTTGTTTAGCATTTCCCATCCAGAAATCAGGTTCAGGTCCGGGTATTCCCAATCGTTTCCACTGACTTAATATCCTCTTTCGACTCCTACTCGTATACAAAAACATTATTGAGATTATTTTTAAAGGAGCATTTTTACTGGACTTTTACCATATAAAATATGTCAATCCCCCTAAAAATAGAGAAAGCAGCAGAGAAAATGTGGACACTTGATAGCCCAGTAGCTCCATTGTCTCAGAATTACTAACGAGTAATCGCAAATCCCTGCTTCCACTTTAATTTTTGCTTAGATTTAAAAAAAATCATTTGTACTTGTGAATGCCTGATAAAAATTAACATGTTTGATGTGATAACATGCAACATGGTTATGCAGTGATTAAAACTAAATTGGGAAATTACTATACGGATTTGATATGCGACAACATAAGAGTATGATTGGAATTGTGTCAACGCTGTCAACACAAAACGGGTAATTTGGAGCTGGCTGGAATTCCCATAATAGGACATATGAATAAGTTGACAAAACATTTGATAAACAGTTTTGACACTTTGTGTGTCTCTGTCTGTGGCAGTTTATTCCACAATTATGTTTGTTTGTTTATAATAAAATTGTCTACGGTTCTACATAATGTATATTACAACATAATTTTGACATTTTATTTCCTTTGATTTTTAGTTGATTTGGCTCAGCTAAATTTTATGGCTATTTGTAGGTAAAAATTACTCTCAAATAAATCCGAATTATCATGACTAGTATTTTGTTGGCTATATAATATATTTCTTATAATAATGAGAGATTTTTGATTTGCAGGAGAGGAAATTGATTACAAAATTCTTAATAGTCATTATATATGTATTACAGTAATAATATATTATACAGTGTTATATGGCAATTAAAAATTGTGTATTTGCATAATATATTATGTATTTCTCACTTGAAGCAAATTAGAGCTTGGGTATAATAATATCTTTTTAGTTTGTAGGATTTTTACACTCTCAATTTTATTGGAAGATATCACAACATTCGAAACCGATCTTGTCTCATTTTACTTTCCTTTTCAACATTCTTTTTTGAAACAATGGGAGACATTTTTGGGAGTATTAAAAACTATTTATGCAGAAATTGTAGGTTGTAGGTAGAATATTATAATCTCAAAATTAGAACTTTTCAAATTATAAACTGGATGAAATCTAAATAATGAAAATGGACAAGTCAAATAAAAGTAGAGAAAGTTGATTGACGTTTACATTCTATACCAATTTTAGTTTATGTAAAATCTTCAATGTGAGAAAACTATAATTTTGTGGCAGGTTTTTAGTTGAAAGTACACAAAGGACGACAATAGTTTGTGAATTCCAGAGGAGGGTCATGTGCTATATGGGAATATACGTTTTTGGATTATTTCACAATATCGGTTGGCATTGTTTATATTATCAGTCCGTATTATTATTTATCGATGGCTTCCAGTGTTGTTACAGTTATTGGGGGGATTGTTAACTTGATGTGAGGAACATGGCTGGACATCGTCAATGGGCCATATGGTGGCCGTCACTGGGGGCTCAAGGGTTGTGGGAGGGGAATGGAGCATTTGTGGCCGTTTTGAGTTGGACGTTCCCATTCGTTGCATCTCTCGGGAAGCTCGCTCAGTCAGTGTCAATTGGTCAGTGTCCTCTCTCAGAGGTAAATGAAGTCTGCACATTTCGTATGTGGCAAAAACAGCCATTAGTAAGGCGGCGAAGCCAGCCAGGAAACCAAATACCTGAAATATTCATAAGGAATTGTAGATAAAGAGCCAATTTTGTCCTTGTTATAAGTTAATCAATATGAACAAAACACCAAGAATAGCTCGAAATAATTATATGCTTTTGTCTTTCCACCCAAATCTCTTTTATCTCATGGAAAACATTAGCAAACGCTTCTTGCTTTGTAGTATTTCTCAACAAGACTCTGAAATACTCAAAGTTAAAGACCTAAAGAGTTTTCCCTTTTTGTATTAATGCTCTAGAGTGGAACAAAATTAAGTTTTCCTCTCCAACAGAAGAAGAAATGCTTTGCTCACATCAAAGCACAATTAGAGCTCAAAGTAATAGAATTATGTAATTAAGTCTGCTTGTGACGCCGTTAAATTTGCTTTCCCTCACAATCATTTGGAAGAAGCAAGCTGTAGATTATGTACTTCCCTTCTTTTTTAATAATACAAAATTGAGTTGTTGATTTCATTAGCATTCATGGCCTTTTTATCACAGGCTGTTATAACATTAAATTGAGCTAGATGATGAAGGCATTTGACTGGATCCCTAATAACAAAGTTATTTGAGAAGATGTTTCAGGGTGAAATTGATGATCTTTCGCATGCCCTCCTTCTGAAAATGACTTGTTTGTCACCACACGACTACAATTTCAAACAAACGGCTCTCACCACTCATCCAAAAGAGTTTTGTCAGCCCACGTACATTATTAGATGGAGGAAAGTATCACGTACTATTGCGATGTGGTTTCCTTACGCATTGGCTTCTTTCCCTACACAATTCTTATCCCATTCTTTCTTGCTCATCAAAAATTAAAGATGTAATCTCTTAGTTTTTCTCAAAATTTATCCCTTCGTACTATTCCCCTCATATTCATGTTACTTCATTTTAAGGTGAAATAAGAGAGAGCTCACAGATTATTATTATTATTATCTCATTGGGGAAATTAAACGAGCTCAATTCAGAACTTTGTTAAAAGGAGAAAGTAAGGCATATATTATCCAAATATTACCAAACCAAGCAATGGTTTAATGGAAACCAAATAAATGATGTCGAATCGATAAACAATCGCAAATAGCGCAAACTTGTTCTTGCAGACAAAATATATTTATATCCATTGGTTGTAAAAGATGTATTTATTTACACACGCTTTCCCCAGCCAACAGAAATGTGAACACAATCATGTTTATGGGCAAGCTATGGACAAAATGAAGGCGATTCCAGCCCACACCTTTCCAATGTGAAGACAAGGAGGGAGATGGATTGCCATGTTACATTCATGCATCACCCCAATACTTTCACCAACCTTTCTATTGAACACTTTCTCTATTTTATTGTCCCACTCAAATGTCTGCCCTAAAACTGTATAAAATTGTAAATAAATAACAATCGACTCTATCTATATTAAGAATAATAGTTTTAGTTTGATGCAAGGTGCTCCATTATATGGATTAGATATCTCTAAAGATTGTGTGAGATTAAGATAAAGGCTTACACTGCAGGCTATGAGTTGATCTCGCGTGACTTTGGCAATCCACGAAAAGTGTTCGATATAAATTCGAACAAGACTGACTATAAGGGCTGAGGCTCCACAGTATCCGGAGCCCAACAGAACGTACACTCCAATTACCTGAAAAGTTTGGTAAAAATTGTTAGAATTGAAAAGTAGAAGGGAATCATCAGTCACCCAAATGAGAGAGACAGTGAAAGTTTGTAAGTATATAGATAAAATTATTATTGCTCGGTTGCATGAACATTGTTTGCCTTTGTAAATACTTTTTATAGCAAGAGATACAGATCTCTCTTTTAGGGTCATAAAACATTTGGTCAAAACCTAATATTGCAAATTGAGTTTCTGATGGATCAGCATAAACGGGTTAGTCATTACAGAATCCAGAATTTGCCTGTCGCCTTGTGACAGATAATTGGAGACAGATTTTTATTGCTCTTGATATGGAACATTATTGTGAAAAGTAATTAGGAAGATTGGTTTGACTTACCCATCGGTGGTAGTGAACAGGGAAGGCGTGGTAGAGCAAAGATATGTCAAGGAAGAGTAGAAGAACGGTCACAAGAGCATTGAACAAGATGACAAACAACATGAACCGAATTCTTCCCACGTAGGGCAGCATAAATATTCCGTACCTAAGTAAAAGTACATATATTAAAATATTATATAAATATTAAATATTCCATACTTTGCTGTCCCAGAGTAAACGAGGCAGCCCAAACTAACTGAGGAGGCCACCTGCAAAAAATCAAGCATTTTATTATATTTATAAATAATTTGTGTAATATTGAGGGAATGTTGGGAAAATACACATTATTTGGAATTTTACATTGCAGTGCTCAAAGTTTCCTTTTAGCTTTTCTTAATCGGCTCTATTTAGCCATTTCACTTTCCTCCTAGTACAAAACTCGAGAGTGGACAAAGCAAAAGAGAAAGTTGGCGTTCAAATGGAAACTTTTCTAGTTAAAGTTTGTTTCACAAAGGAGCAAGTAAGCGCAATAAATGTAAGAGTAGTATTGGGTACACAAAACTAATTGTGTAAATATCTATACAATCATTGCTTAAATCAATCCACAATGATCTTAAATTAAATTAACTTCCTTCCTCAAGTCTTGTCAAAAGTTTCCGCAATGATTTTTGACCTCATGCTTTATTTAATAAGTTTGGCCCGTGACAATGTTGGCACACTCCAGCGATCTATTAAAATAATGGTTATGTGAGGATAATCAGGATCATGGGGGACCAATAATTCCCTATTATAACCTAAACTACATAGAAAAGGATAGTTTTCAGTATTTGCACTTGCTTTTGCTTGTTTCTAAATTTACAACACATATCAGCACATTCTCTCACCCTTACCCCAATTTTTGTGATTCTTTCCATCTTTTATTCATTTTTATGGCTGCAGAGACCATTTAACTTAACCTAAGCTAAAGCCATTGAATTGAGAGCATTCATTAATTTATAAAAAATACTGCTGAACAAGGAACTCTTCCAGTTCAAATAAAGCCAATTACTGGATATACTCGGGTAGGAAAAGACAATGCAGTTTCCTAGAAGTGTGGTGAAAATGATAAAACAACTTGACACCTTCCTCGCCCTTATCTTGAGTAAGTAAAATGATACAGTCCAGAGAGAGATCTATCTGAAAGTCCCAGACCACCCCAAAAAGAGATGCTGAGTTTATACAATTTCCCCTTTCTATCTGGAGAACGGTGGAGAAAGTTGCAGTAGCAACTGAATATACCGTGTTCAAGTTGAGATCCATTTTCTCAATTACTTTTACAGAAGAAAGCAAACATTCTGCAACCATTTTCAAAGCAATATTTATATACAATTTCTTTCGCCTTTGTAACTTTAATGTTTACCTCAGGCAATATATGTTTTTACATTAGGTTACATTATACTTTGAGATCATTTTCACAAAAAAAATAAACAAAAAGAAACGGCTTTCTCCAAAATGCTTTATGACGATGTAAATAGAAAAAGAAAGCCATTTCATTTTCAATCTGAAACTGAGATCAAACAAATGTTTTTTTTATCTTTAACTTTTGAAATCCTTTACAAGGCGAGCAAGGGAATATGTACTTATTTGACTTGACGCCCTTCTAACATGTCACAAGCTTTTATGTTGATGTCACAAGTGAGGAATAAAAGAACATTTGAGCAAAATCCTTTTTATTTAGCTTTTCAAGAAGAAGCAGTAAAACTTTTCTCCCAAAATGTAGCCATTTACTTTCACTAGACTTGACTTGATAATTTTACATACCCACTAGCTACTATAATACTTACTCTCGCTTTCTTTCTACTCAAGATTTATACTTTTGACTATTCCACTGCTTTTAATTTATGAGTTGGATATGACACAAGGTATACATAAATTGAAAGGTTAGGAAAGTAATTGGGCATGGTAGAAGAGGGTGATGGGAGATTTATCAAAAAGTTATTTGTGTGTGTTCGTACCAGGATTACGATTCTGAGTATTCCAATGGGCGTCTTCAAATGATTTGTATCACAATACACTGAAATGGGTCCACCTTGCCTCGTTCCGGGGTCCTCCATCTGGAAAAGAAGTTCAAAGTGGGGTGAGTTAATGGAGCATGACGGCGTATTATGTGGCGTAAAATAAAATAAAGAGGCAGTGGGGATTGTTTTCTTTAATGGGGGCTATGAATGAGTAATGAGAGACTATGGCTTGCAGAAGGGTAATTAAGGGAAAAAGGAGGCTTACTATAGAACAACTTCTGCTCTAAATTTTGTAACAGAAATTGGTGGTTGGTTTCACAAGTTGATTAGTAGAGAAAACTGAAACAACTAAATGTTACGGAAAACTCAAGTTGACTGACTCTGTGACTTGAATAGAGAGCATGCGAATCCCAGCTATGCACCGACGTCCGACTGTCGCAGGTCATATCAAATGGCAACCGGGAAACGGAGCCGTCGATTTCGAAATCTTGAAAATCATCCGTGTGCACACTCACAGCATGGGGCTCGAGATCTCGTATCTCATCCAAAAGAGCGTCAATCTCATCCGTCGCAAGGATGTCAGAAACGCTATTAAAATACTTGGCAGATGTCGAATTTGCACCCGATTTCAAACTGAGCTTCTCACTCACACTCAACTGCTCGGATTTGCTCCAATCTCGAGGAATATTGCACTTGGACGGCATTGTCTACTACAATGTGCACTACTTTCTCCAAAGTCTCTCCTGCTATCACCATCCCCTCCTCTACTAATAATTTCATTCACAAACAAGTCAGCAAGTGGAGAAATGGAGACAAGTTTCTTTTTTGGAATGGACTGGATTCTCATTTTCCTTCGTCCTCGCTCATATTTATCACCAAATCTCTCACACTCCTCACCCCACTCACTTTCCTCGGAATTAAGTCCACATATTCCTACTCCCTTGTTCTCCAGTTTTGTGACTCAGCTCAAGTCAACTTGTCACACTTTAGTTTAAACTTGTTCATTTCCCCTGTAAATTGTAACAACTATTTGCTGCACATTCACTTTTATGGGCAACGACAAACACTTTCTCTTTTTCTAGCAATTTTATTTACTACCGGTTAAACAACTCCCCAATTAGAGTGGGCAATATTTGTTCAAGGATTATGTAAAAAATGGGCTGAAATGGACTGTTCTCGGAAAGTGTGCAAATAGTCGTAAGAAATGTTATGCACTTCACCTCCTGCTTTCCTTTCTTTTTTTTGTTGGGAATACGGAGCAATTTCCACCATCACCTTATATACTAAAAGTAGGAATGCGGTGGAAAGGGCTCCACACAATTTGAGCACTGTGCTGCAACTAAAAAGTTAGTTTTGCCGAGAAAGCTTGAGCCCGCTGAGATATTGGACACTTGGAGAGACGACGCAACTCAAGTTGAACTACTGCAGTGAGTGCTCAGTCACTCTTCTGAAGCCAACAATGAAGCCCCTCCGACCAAACAAATAAGTACCCACTGTCACAGATAGTAGTTGGAATTACCATCCCACATTGCCCCATCTCAGACAAACTTCAGGGAGACATTCATTCATCATCCAACCCTTGTACTTTATGAGACTTTATCTCCCACTTTCTCCAACCTGGTACGATATGCCAGCGGACCATTTGTTTTGTCCATGGATGTCCCTTATATGACCGTTGTAAAAGAGATTATGCTCGTGCCATTGAACAGAGAATGAAAATGCGTTGCTGTTACTCTCTGGCTATGAATACGTATTGTTGCACCCGCTTCATCTTTCCAGTCCCCCCTTTGTGTAGAGATGAATCGACCCGAATCCCACCGATGTGGGATGTGGAAGCCCCGTCAACCGCCCGGCGATCAATAAATTGCTCCCTCCATTATATATTTCCTCCCAAAAGCCCCAAGCCGGTTTTTTTTATTTTCTCTTGTCATAACTTTACTTTTAATGTCATATTTGCAGTTTGTATAAAAAAGAAAACTTGACCTCATTTTATTCATTGAGAGAAAAAGCTTCTTCAATTTAAAACACAATTTTATTGGGAGTTTTAGGAGAGAAATATAATGGAGAAAACTCTTTTTCTGATTTTTATACATTAGGGAAACATTCTTTGAATGCAAATTAGTTTACTTTTCTCCCATCATTTTCTCACTCTGTAAGCTAACCAGGCAAATCCTTTCTCCTTTGGACATACTTTTGCTAAAGTTTAAGAGGAAGGACTGGAGGCATTTTTGAGAGACCGTGATTCGGCTGCATTTGTAAGGCTTTCCTTTGACGTATTTGCTCATAAAGGAAACCTGATACAATAAATAAATCCAAAGCCCTCGTACGTTTATAAATGTTGTTGGGGGATCCCCTTTGCCCAGATTTCCAATCCAACTCCGTTTGGGTTCTTGTTGATGGAGTGTACGAAACCATAAATACTCATCCTTATTTCTTTCCTTTTCATTTCCTCAGGCGTATTGGTCATATATCAAATCATCAATTTATCCTTTGCGTAATGCCATTTATTGATTGAACTACTGCGGAAGGGGAAAACACCTCTACTTTAAAGGTATTTCCTGTTGCGGATAAATAAATTAGCATTCTCTTCTGATCCATGAAATTAGTCGCCGCTGGAGTTGTAAACGAGCTGATTGTGGTTTAATTAAAAGATCCTTTCCTCTGAATTGTCCTTCCCCTATTCCTCTGCTGCTAGTAGAGCAAGTAATTCAACTCTCTACAATTTACATTAAAACCTTTTGTACAAAATGTATGCAGAGGGGAAAGAGGATATTTTTTATCCTTCATTCATCTTTTCTTTCATCAGCATCATAGCTGCATTAGCAGAAAACGGGACAAAACATGCACTTTCCATCCCTTCTTTCAACAAATGGATTTTATACGCATATCATCCCAGGCTTTATGAATCATCAGTATTCAATCTGAATACATAATCTTAAAATGAATACACAAAAGAAGAAAAGGTAGCATAAGAGTTCTTTCCCGTGATTCCCATGAAAATGAGGCTGGAAGTGAAGGGTGCCGGCTGGTACTGCATTATCCCTTTACAAATTATTTCTTCCTTGCAATTAATTTATTCAACTATTATTATGCCTTTTGCACAGTACTTATCTATTTAAGTGAAAGGATAGCGTTAATTAAGCAATAATTCTAAGATGTCTGAATATACTGAAACTGTATAAGAACTAAAAGATAGGTAACAGCTTGTCCGAATACCTGAAATTATAATAAGATAATGATCCAATTAATTTTATTTGTCAGATGAAACTACTTATGTAATGTGTTAAGGGTGGACTAACACCAAACAACAGGCCTCGGTTGAGAGTAAACAAAGTGCTAATGTTTACTTTGGATGGCTTTTGAACAATCCAATCAACCAAAATGTTTGCCTACAGATTTAAATAATTAATTGTTTAGCAGCCCAAATGTCAACTAATTTGTACCTCGATCAATGTCAAAGAGTCTGCTGCTTTTGAGATATCGATTAACTGTAACGACCTGATTATGTTGCTCTCCTGAAATTTAAAATATTTAACACATGTATTTATAAAAAGAAAATGATTACAAAGGCATGCAAATACTTAACCTCAATTTCCATTCTTTCTGCCAGAAATATTTTAATTGATAAACGTATATAAAGGATTGAGCATAAGAAGAAATTTGGAAAAATATTCTCCAATGTTTTTGGAAAAAATCCTTCAATTTGCGAAAATACAATAGTTTGAAAAGCAACACCAATCCATATGCAAAATACCACGACCAAATCCATCAACAAATTAATGCTTTGAATTTCTCCACATAATGTGGCTTGATTTTTTGCAGAACTAATTAGTGATTGCCAGGTTTGAACCATGTGACCTTTAAGTGTGGGTTGAAATACTTGCTTTTCAGAAAACTGCTCAATTTGGACACGAATATTTGACGCTATCTGTAAAATACACAATCAAAATTCATAATTAAACTTGGTCTTGTTTTGTACCTGAGAGAAAGCCTCCGTGTTAATTCGAATCATTAAGCAAGCTCTCAAATCCATAAATATTAAAACACAAATTGTTGATAGTCCCCAAATATACGCTGGAGGTTTAAAATGTTCTACAGTTGAGGAAAATTGTGCCTGTGTCTGCATCATAGGAATAAATACAATGGTAGTGATGCTGATTAAAGATAGAGCAAAAATCCAACATATTTTTCTAAAACGGCCAGTCATTGGGAAAATGGAAACGACTGGAGAATTTTCAGAATGAGATAGAAAAGCCTGGCGAAAGTTTTCTTCAAAAGTTGTCCAATTGTTGAGGTACTTTGCAAATTTTGGGGTGGTGTAGCACATGTTGAACAGTTGAACACAAGAGCCAAGAGGAAAGGTCGTTTGGATAAGTATTTGTGCAATATATAAAGGACTTAATGGACTAGAACTTTCTTTTTCACGTCGACTCTGTGATTCTGTGAATCTGATCAAAAAATTTTTTTAAATGAGAAAAAATGCAATTCAATATTTTGAACTATTTTGTCGCATACATTGTAAAATTTAAAACATGGATTTGGAGCACTTCAGAGATGAAAATGAGCCACATTACTAATCCAAATACTGCAGCCAGAAAAGAATATAATACTGACGTCCACGATTTAGAGTTAAATCTGTAGTAAAATACTTTGTAATTGTCATCGCGTCGTATTGGATCTATTTCTAAAGGCTGCAATCCTATAAATTTAATAAGTCGAATAACATGATAAAATATTGCAGAAGCAGAAATTTGGCGTTGAGGAGATGCATCTTCGGCTGAAGAAGAGTAGTCAAATGTTAATCGATCAAGTTGATTCATCTTGGGTTGTTTAATTGTAAACAATATTAAAGTTCTTTATCAGAGTGCTTCTGATTGCTGGTACACTTAAAAAAACCAACTAATGGGTTCCAAACTATTAATAATATTAATAAGCTACTAACAATTAGTTAAGGAATAATGAAAGGTCAAATAGGCATCATAATTAGCTGCAGATGTATATGCAAATTTTAGGAAGGTTTAATTGTTTGCAAAAATAAGTATGCAAATAATAATGGAAAGTTTGTTTATCATTGTGAATCATGAAAATGGAAGGCGTGGATATTTTTTATTTATTATTTGTACATTATTTGTGACGAAAACTGGTTATGAGTAGTTTAAGCATCATGGTCAAATTATTCCACAATATTTGAACCAGTTTACGCAGAAACTTTGGAGCGCAAAAAACTGATGCCTTGTAATTACGATATAATAATATCTAATAATAATAATATGTAGTCCAACAAAATTATGTTTCTACTTTGTAAAATTCCGTTCATCAACTAAAATTATAATGTGACGCTCATTCACTTTTTAATTCATTCAAACTGCTTCTGTATTTGGGTTTATTTTTATGCATTGAAACTTTAACCTCAAAGTCTGGTGCGGATGCAAGTCCAAAGTATTACTTTTGGTTTTATCCAGACTTGTCCAGATATTTTCATGGATTTCTTTGGCTTTGCAGCAGTGACAAAAAAGTTCATAATTTCATTTTTTTTAAGCCAAAGATGCCAATAATGTCAAGAGACAATTTTCAGGATCACGCTTTTTTTTAAATTTGTTTTATTTTCTTCAATTGTTCATGCATTTCCTTAAAACTGAATTGACTGATTAGTTATGAGACTGAAAATTCAATCTGAACAAAAAATGAATATTTGTATGTAAAGTGGCATTTTTTCAATAACATTTTTACAGTTTAGTTTAAACTACATTTACAATTAATTTCAAGTTATTCAAGTTGGAAATTTTGAACATCTAAATATTCTAAATAAGTAAAAAAAAATACCAATGGAAAATGTAACTTAATTTTTCATGACTAGTTATAATGAGCTGATTTCCCCTAATTTTCATATTTCGGGAAAAATACATGTACAAATTTTTCTTACAAATTCTTAGAAAAATTATAATGATATTCACGGACGGATGCGATGATTTGAGATTGTTTTACAGATGACTAAAGGCTGTTGTTGACCGGAATCCTTATCATGAACGCTTGTTGGCACTGAAGGAAGGTTCAGATCTTCAAAAAATAAAATAAAATTGTTAGTAACTAAATAAAAATATATACTTTATATTTATATTGAGTTTGTTAAAGTAAAAAAATTTACCTGGATGGAAAAGAAGAATTTCCAAAAGGTTGAGAAGAAAAATGTCTGGAATTGCTTTCATTTTGTTGCAACCTCCAAACTCTTCCTTCCAGTTTTGGACTAGAAAATGGTTGAACTGCGGCCGTAATTTCTTTTTGAAGCCTCCACACGCGGCCTCCGAGTTTACCAACGTTGGCTGAACTATTCATCTTCGCACCGTTTGTTTGAATGTCAATCAAGTTTTTTGCAAGTTGTTGACTGGCTAATGGTCAATGAGTTAATACGGAGGCTAACGGAGTGCAGTGCAATTTATAGCGGAAATCTGTGCTTTCGTCATCGTCGTGGTTGGATTTCCGACGTCAAGTTCAATGAGTAAGTAACGCATACTACTTGGAACTCTCCAATGTTATTTTCTGGTTACATGTGGATGAGACTTGTACAATGCTACACGCTGATGCAATTACTTAATATTATTAATGGATGATAGTCACAAAAAATGTAAGTGAATGAATCACGAAATTCGATGAACGCGATGATGCCTAAACTCGATTATGCCAATTCATTGCAAAGAGACAATCCCTGGTGAATCCGGATTGTTGTGGTTTGTAAATTGATTGACATGACCTGAATTTAACTGGGTTCACGGGAAGATGCCCTTTGAGGTAATTATACTAATTTAAAAGTAGCATTTTATTGTTTGAAATAGTGTATAAATAATTTGCGTCATTCCGTTCTTATCCCGTGGATGATTAGAAATGAGGTGAGAATTGCAGGTAATTATTGTTAGGAACCCTAATTGCTTTGTATGCTGTTAAATATATCACAATGTCATTCTATTATTTATGGTCATAATTTAAGTTTACGTCTGTTCAAAGTGTTCATAAATGCAGCGTAAAATTCAATGGAAAATACGTTCCCAACTAACGTAAATATGCATTTTGATATTTCCTTTGCGTCAGAACGAGAATTATTGTTATTCTCAATTGCATGGAGGATGGGCTGATCTGAATGCATTTTATTGTGATAACCTTAATTGCCTCAAATATCTAATCACTTAAACTGTCCCACTTTTTTGCAAATTCACGGGACGAATTTCGTCGAACTAAGAGTCATGCGGAAATGGACAATTCCCTTGTGATATTCCATAACGTCGAGTTGCTAATCATTTACATATTTACATTATTTACTGTGTATAATGAAAAGCTTGTTGCTTGTATATGATTATTCTAGATCATCGAATTAATTATGACGAATTTTGTAAAACTCCATCGAAAAAAAAACTGCGTTATTCGCTAACAAGCTTTCATCAATATTTTCTGTTTACAGCCGAGTTGTAGAGAAATTAGCAAATGTAAATAAATCTTCATGAATGAATCAAGGATCCTATACTATAGATACTATAGGACCTATAGACGGATAGAAGTAAATTACGTCACGCAATATCCATATAGATAGTTTGACTTTGGACTGCAAAATATAACTAATTTTAGACATTATAATGTCTAAAATTATACATACGTCTAGTCTCGCCTCGTGCCCAACTGTTAACATAACAATGTACACTGTACATTTAAGGTAGACTTTAGACTTGAACTTTGATTTCATGTTAATTAATTTTTATTTGTCTCTATATAATAATTGAGTTTGGTCAAGCTTTTCATGGAATTTCAAAAAACATAGTCAAACGAATATGATAATATTTTTTATTGCGAAACTTTCACAGCTCCTTCACGATGTTGAATTAAATGTCTACCGCAGACCCAACGCAATTCAGGACGCGACATTATGTTAATTAAAGTACTGGTTGTTACATTATGACACTGACATCCATAGGCTCTGAAACCTTTTTGCCTACAGAGCTTAGAAGCTAATCTCTCAAAGTCTGGCATATTATTTCGGAGAAATAAGTAATCTGTTGATGGATGCCAAGAAAAGTTATCAAAGTGGACAACAGAAAAGTCACAATTAAGACACTTAATATTGTCACACGGCCTAAAACAACAAAACTTTAGTTTTCCATAATACAAAAAAATACATTTAACATAATATAGACTTACTTTTCAGAGCCTGAAACACTGTATCCCATTACTTCATAGCTTCCTGACAAATAAACAGTGAAACATTTTTTCAAAGAGTTGTCCTGATCCGTCGTATTTCTTGTCCGCGTTGCCACTTTTGAATGTGGGGGCAGCTGGCTGGTATTCCAACTTGAACTTGAAGTTTTACCTTTTCGATGCATATTGCGTTCTTTGGAGTCTTCGAGCTGAAAATCCTTTAACATTTCGTCCACTTCTTTCCAATCAGTAGGATGTGGGATGGAACAGGGGCAATCCTTTGGGGACATTTCAGATAATTTTTTGGCTTCAGGGCTATTAAAAAATTTCTTTTCAACTTGATCGAGTAATGCTTCAATTTCTTCAGGTTTTGGTTCTTCGCCACCGACGCCACCACTGCTAATTAAGGGATTAGTCTCGGCTTTTGACATTTCTTTTTTATAATTTCGCCTCGATGGTCTCGAAAATTCGAAAATATTATCATCGATCGCCTCGAAAATTCAAAAGGATGCCGAGAAAATATTAAATGTTGTGGCATCATTTCTATGGAAACTGACTCAAAAACTCGGGACTGCAAGCTCCTCGCAAAAATAATACAAACCATAATTTTTGAACATACTCGAGACAGTTTTATTTTTACATTTGACAGGAATTGATGAGTAGTTCAATCTTATGATTATTTATCCAATGAATGAAGCATATATGACTATATTTTTTCTGTAACAAGATGCTATCATATTCTACATTTTGAAACCATTTTTGTCATAATTCAATAATTTCTGTTGTTATTTTAAATTGAAAGAGCTATAAATTATTTGACGGCAGCAACAAGGGCTTCTGCAACTTCTACTGCAATCTGAGCCGCAGCCTTTTCTTTGTCCCCACTGGCTTTAGATAATTCTTGTTGAGCTGCGGAAAGTTCTTGTTGGGCCGCAGAAGGGTCAATCATGTCCAATGGGACAGCTTCCTCAGCCAAAATTTGAACTATAACCAAAAATATGCCATAAATACACAATGTATATTCCGCAAGAAATATGCAATAATATACCTGAGGAATCATCATTAACGGTGATTGATCCGGATGAGACAAAGTATTTTTTGACAGAGTTGTCACCTTCGACGACCGACAAGACGCCTGGTTTCAGCACGGCCAATGTGGGGACATGATTAGGGAGAATACCAAATGCACCGGAAAATGAGGGGACATCAACTTGCTTAATATTCGCCTTGTTGTAGTAAACCTTTACAGAAACAAACCAAATTAATTTAATTTATTTGGACCCCTGAATTTAAAAAAAAGTCCTTTTTACCTGATAAGGTGCGGCGAACGTGAAGGCCATTTCGTTTGCTCCTCCTCCGGCGGCCGCTGCGAAGCCTCGGCGCAGTAAATTGGTGGACACTGAAGCCCCCCTTAAACCGGCCCTGCTCAGAAACATTTTTTATTGTTTTTATTAATTTGGTGAATTTAGAAGTTTCAGAAAATGTGGAGAGAAGAAAGAAGACTCGGAAATATTAAAAGTCAGCTCTGCATGAAGAAAGCCACATGACCGGAGTAGATTGAGACACGTTTAAAATTTTCAAAAAAAAACATTTTCCTAAAGAAAATTAAAATCTAGTGGGTGAAATAAAATTAATAAAAAATGGGCAGCCCCCTGATTTCAAAGGTCAATTTTGTGGGGAATTGTTGGGGGACAATTAGACATTTTAATTCTACGAGTCCACTTTTGGAGCTTCGGAAGTTGGCTAGGGTCAGATGCGTGGACAATAGTGCGATTGGGAAGCAGGCGATGGCCGAAGGGAAACCTCCCAAAATTATACACGTTTACAATAAAAAGGCCGTCGCCACAATTGGTAGGGAAAATATATCATGTCGCAAGATTTCAATTTGATACATATAATATTCGTTTACAGGGGACAAAGTTTTATGTACCGTGAAAGGGGAGATGAAGAAGGCGATTGTGGTTGGGGTCAAAAAGCATCAAAGTCACGGAATCCCGAGAAGCGATACGAATAACATTGTTTTCATAGACGACAACGGCACGCCCCTCGGCACCCGAATCCAAGTCCCAATTCCCATGATCCTCAGAAAAGTACTAAAGGAAAAAACAATAGCCAAAGGAGCAGATTACACAAAAGTCTTGTCAATTGCTACAAAATTCGTATGAGACTGCAAAAGAGCGTGAGTGTTGATTAGATTTATTGTTCATATTCATAAGTAAACGGATTTTTACTTAAAACTAATTAGTGACATAGTGAAATGATAAAAGAAATAAAAGTTCATAAAACTATTTAAAAGAATTCACGGTTTTACATAATAATATAAATAGCACCTCTAGTTTATTTTTACTTTGTGGGTGGATTTGTTCACAACCTAATTATGTACTTTGCTAAAAAGGCTTTTGACTTCGATTTTTCGGTTTTTGATTTGTAACACACGCATATATAGGCACTTTAATAAACTTTGATCACAGTGCAGTAATATTTTTGAGAGTCCAAGTAGTTTACAGTCCGGGTTTGCAGTAGTAATACTTTCTCTTAAAACTTGCAGTCATTAATAACATGTATAATTTTTGCCAACTAACTTGAAGTAGCAAATAGGAACACAGGTATAATTTCTATTATACAATATTTTAAAGCGTAGTATACAGTTGGAAATATTATCATCTAGGCACCTAGGTCAGTTTGATAGCAGCATTAATTCCCTAATGCTTTCTTCTGTTTTCGTAAAATACTTCATATATGTATATATAATAGATAGGCCAGGTACTCGTATTAATATTTCAATGGCTAGTTTTTACCACAGAGGTTCTAAATTACAGTTTTTAAATCCATTCTTCCGTTCTTCCCAGTAATTTCCAGTAAATTCCCATTGTTCATCTCCAGTTCTGCTATTACTGTTAGATTTCCTTTGAAAAATGCAAAAATATAACAAACCAAGATGCGAGATGTTTAAGAAAGCAAATTACTTGAACCACGATGGGACAATTGGAATATTTTCTTCCTCTTTTTGTTTTCGACGATCCCTTTGTTTTTGTTCTATTTGAAGTTTCATGGCTTCAGCTTCGCTAAGTCTCCCTTCTTCTAAAAGTCTTTGATCTGGTCGGAATCTGGAAAAATTAATAAAATTAATACGAGGGACTATCATTATTGCAAACCAATACAATTAAAATATGTACATACCTTGTGTCTGTTATTGGAAGCTTTTCTCGTATAGTTGGTGTAAGTTCATTTAACTCTATAGCAAATCTTGAAAATCCGTAATATAGTTGATGGTCATCGGGCATGTTGGCTAAAAATCATCAGTATATGAAATAATATTTAAAATCTTTTTTGTAAGTTATTACTAAATTGGCATTTTCTTTTTATACCTAATCTCCAAATACATCTAGCTGATGGTGACTGACCAATGTAAAAAGCTTCATTCCATTGTCCATAAAGATTCCTTAATGTCGTCCCTTCTCTGTTGACAATGGTCCCAAACACTTCGTTCTTTTTTGCAGACCACATTGAAACTTTTACAAAGGTCAGGTTGCAAGTGAGTGAGCCTCCAGCAATTGATACTTCTCCATAAAGATCAACCCAACGGCTGGGAGGGGAAAATAGATTGTGTACACAGGTCGTTGCTTTGTTGTACGAATAATGTTCTCCCCATTTAGGAAGGACAATATGATTTTCCCCAATCGGTTGGATCTCCATTGATTTTCCCCAAAATTTAGTTTTGGGTTGAATTTCAGCCTACAAAAAAAAGAAGTCTTAAAAAAGATTTAAATGAAATGCTTCTTTAGTACCCAAAAGAGCCATGATCTTCCCTCTGCATGACAAGTGCTTACTGGAGGATGGTGACTGACCTGCAATATTTTGTTAAAATATGTGAATATTTAAAAATTTTGACACGATGAAATCTGATGATGAAACACGAACCTGTTCGCTCAAAAATCTAAATCCTTTATCCTCTCTGACACATTCAAACGTTTCTCCATGAAGAGGGTTGAACGGCTTTTGTGATCTGTAATGTGCATTTGCATATCCAGACACGGAAAATGCAGCAATGAGTGCCATCCGCTCCACAGGATCACTTTCTTTGCCTGAAATATATATATTTAGTTTAGTCGTTTAAACTAAAATGATTAGCAATTCAACTTACTGGCACTATCAAGTAATTCACTATATTCCAATTCTTCACACATTCTTTGCAAGACTCCCAAAGGCTCATTAAGTGCAACAGGCATGGAAATTCTTGACAGATCTTTTCCTATATTTTTGCGAAGTATTCCCCAAAGAGAAGGCACTTCACTACCGGATGGAGCTGGGGACGGCAGCTTTGTCCGCCGCTCTTCTCGAGCGATAATCGGTTCTGGAAATTCAGCCCCACCATTACTACTGATACCGGATGTAGACTTTGATGAAGTTAGTTCATTGCCACTGCTAGATTGGTTATCTAAAAAAACAAGTGTGCAAAGCCAAAGAATATAAGCCCAAACAAATTCATGCATAATATTAGTAGTGTTTTGGCAAAAAAACTATGTTGTGTAAGTAGTAAGACTAGGAAAAATAAAATAAGCATGTCAACTTTTACTTGTACTTACCAAACTTTAAAGGCTCGGAAGTTTCGCTATTTATAGAATCGGCCTCTCCTTCACCTTCAGACGAAAAGCTTTCTTCGTCTGATGACGTTCGATCGTCTTGATTATTGTCCATCGCATCATAATACTCGGAATTAGACATTGAGCTACTATAAGACTTTATCTGTTGAGATTTTTTTTGAAAAGTCATTACATAATTTAACAATGATATGTAATTGCGCAAAATAATGTAACAATCTTACGGTATCACTGGTTGGAGCAATAGGAAAATTAGAAGTTTCGAAAGAAGAATCCCGATGTATTCTAGCCAGACGGGATTTGAGTTCTGAATTTTGCTGGAGTGCTTGATTTAAAGCATGTCGAAGAGTTGTTGAACCATCAATTTCCCTCAAACACATATTACTTCCCATAGTCCGCATCATTCCTCTCACATGATGAAAGCTTACCATCACTGAAAGAAGTAAAATTATTATTATTATTATTCTATTATTTAATGTTGTTCTCATGAATTAAACATTTAATAACATTATTACAGTCTGCTTATTGAATTTTTCGCTTAAATAATGATTTAAAAAGAGTGGTTTCTATTTCTGCACCTTCTTTAGCGAGCACGATAAAATCTCGATGTTTATTGTCATCCTCCTTGTCTTTTTTATTTTCTTTAGTGGGTGGGAATGGAATGGAGTCCAAAATAGATTGAAGATTGCTTAAATCTTTTTCAATGAAGCTCAACTCTTTGTCCAAATCTTTTCCGTCTCCGGAAGGCGATGTTGGGGACAGAGCTTCTTCCACAGGAGATGACATATCTTTAAAAGATAGCACGTGCTGTCGATAAAGTCGATGTTGTTTCAACTGTTCCAACCATTCCATATACGTTTCCTTTGGCTTAATTTTGAGATGATAAATTCCGTCAGAATCGCTGTCAATATCCACACGACCGTCACGAGGCTTGGTCGTAATAACAGACAAACCAGTGTCCAGAGAACCATGAATCTTGCCACGTGCAATGTCCCAACCACTTTTGCCATAGACTATGACGCCTTTTTCTAGCATAAAATATCTCTGAACAAATACAACACAAAAGTTAGGGCTGAAAAATGTATTTTGTAAATTTTATTGAAAAATGCTGTTGAAATACCTTATGATATCCCTTCAAAGGCCATTTGCGCCTATTTTTTTTTAGAACAAATTGAATTGGAATTTTATTAATTTTATGTTTGTAAATTTTATGTATACCGTTTGAGAATAAAGCCTTCAAACTTCTTTGGAATGCGATCATAAGTCTGCCCTTCTTTTAAGCCTTCTAGAATTTCCCAATCTGATCTCCCGGATCTTTTTTTCTTGGCCTTCCCACGGGGTGGAGGTTGTGGGGGCACGATTGGGGCCACAGAGGCCCCTCCGGTAGTGGTCACAACTCCAGTACTACTGCTGTCGCAGCTCCCTTCCTAAAATGGTATCCAAAAAATATTAAAGAGCCGTAAACTAAACCTCTCTTCTGTACCATTTAGAGCGAAAGCCAAAGGAAGAAAGCATGTAACAAGCAATTCAACTGTTTCTGGCTATTGTTTTAATTTACTAATCAAATAATCATTTACACTCACACCAATGGGAAGGTCTAGAGACCTCCGATGTGTTCGTGCTGTGCTAAGCAACTTGCAGTGATATAGAAGCAGTAGACCAAATGGCAGTATGGATCCAGAAAAGGAAATTAATTTTTATATGTATGTATGCTTACGTGTGCAAGCCAAAGAAAAGAGATTTGTGGAATTACGGCAAAGCCTTGATAATTTGAGTTAGAATTACAAATTAATGACTTACTGTATCAGACTCGTGATGTTTTGAACTCATCTTTGTTATGTTACCACACGCTGACTATTTTACAAACGTACTGATTTTATCAACTTTGGTAGATAAGATTAAAACCAATAATTTTGACCACTCTGTCCAATTCAGATCACAAGGACAAAAGCTTGCTAACCAACTAACTAACTAGTAATTAAATAAAGTAGAGTAAACCACTACAATTATCTCGCAATTGATGGCATTCTCTTTGGAACACACAAAAAACTGGAGGACAAAATTGAAAACTGAAAGCTAAAATTGGATGGTTATTTTTTTCTACTGCACACTTTTTGGCATATTACAGTAAATAAGGCCCATTATGTATTGAACATTACAAGTTGACAACACAATAAACAATACGCATGAAAACGAGGTTATAAAACTAATTCAATTGCATATATCAATTATATCACATATCCGGGGATCACAAATCAATGGACGTGAGACGTGACTGTGAAGAGAAAACGGCAAACCTTTGAATCATGCGATGAAGTTTTTTTCTGGCGTTTCTTGAATGACTTAATAATTGCGTTGGAACTGGAAGAACAATCTGCAACTGATTTTCCAATCTTGAGCGACTTGAAACGACGTAGAATTGTAACGGAACGGAAAGAAGAATCAATAATGATGTCGCGTGAACTGGAAGTATTATTATCCAGATCTCCGGAAATAGATTGTGGCCTTCTCACTTTTTCGGAATTGAGTTTTCGTCTGTCTGTATCTATATAGAATCGGCGATTGACAGCTCTCGTAAATCAATTATAAGGTCAAATTGCTGAGCAGAAGAACTTGTTGCTTCTATTAATATCTTTAACTAAATTGACAGCAAAATTGCGTGATGAAAATACAAAACAAAGGTTAGGCCACTAAACTAATTACATTTATATCAACATCTCATTTGAGCACTATGTATTGATTGATAATAAATCAGTCTTTTTGACTCTAGTGTATTTCGACTATATAATAGCTAGCAACTGAATATTTTGGAAGCAGTTTTTGAGCACTATTCGATTTCACTTGTTGTTTCGTATTATTATTTTTTTTTTGTGATAGCGATGAGGTACAAATGTAGATAGCTTCGTCAAGTTTCGTCCTAATATTGCATAATTATCATCCTTTTCTCAGAAAAATTGCAAAGCAGCAACACCTACAAAACAAACATTTATTAATAACCTTGTCTTCAAACACAACCTTTGTCAATACATGTCTGTCAATACTTTTTAATTAAAAAAGCAAATGGAAAGGTCACAGCCTTTATGAAATGAGCAGCAACTCATTTCCAAATTGCACACGCAAAGTTTGCAACAAGATGATGACGAGTCTCCAAATCAAAAGACCACCACAACTTCCCAACAAATTATCAACTTGAAATTTAATTAGCTAATTATTTTGCATTTTGATAATACTGTACAAACAATCGACAACTGTTTTTTTTTGAAATTAGGAGATGAGTTACCAGTTATGCAAGTTCCGCATTGCAGGACAGGAACGGGGAGCTTTGGCTAGGCACAAGACACCAGACCAACTGATTCTCTTTCGTTGCAAACAGCCACAAAAAACTACACCACATTTCAATATCCAACCATTTACAAAGAATGCATGCAATCCAAGTCTTGCCAAGAATAAGCAAAATGAGATTTATTTTTGCTTTCTTTAATATTAAACCACAGATCGCTTTAATTAACTTTAGTTTGTCTGTTATAAAAAGTACCCATGCTCTTTTTTATTGCATACTTTATAAATTATGGAC
>JAQIXN010000110.1:0-67046 GCA_034698145.1 Proisotoma minuta | reverse complement strand
CGTTAAGTTCCAAGAAGCGGTTTCTTCAGAAAGTTAAAAAACATTTCGTTCACGAAATAAGTAGCCTCCCTCTGTAAGCCTAAAGTACGAACGTTATGAGAAAAACGGATTTGTGACTTTGCGATAAATTTTGGAGGAAGGCATAAAAATGCCAAACTCGTAATCCAAAGAACTGTTAAGACCTCAGTCAAATTTTTGCCCGGATGTGGATAAGACCATAGCATATATACTGTGGGATTACTCTTGCGTGCCGAAATCTGATAGAAAGTTTTTGACTGACCTCTCTGAGCTGGTCAGCCCTAATGACTACATTTATTTTCTCAATTACAGCAGTCAGATACACTTTATGGTTCATTTTACACCTTATATGTACTAGTATATATATAATATGGCAAAAACCGCACATGGGTCATTTCCCAGCATCAACTTTAACTGCCTCAACCTCAAAGTTTCCAGATCTGGGACATAATTAGGCATATCATCGCCATTTATTATTAGACTCAACAAAGAAATTGTTGGCAACGTAAAAGAAGGGAGCGTTATTGGGGAGAGATGAGATGAATATATTTTAAAACTATATTTTGATAGCCACAAGAGGATCATATCCTATAAATTATAATATTTTTTTATGTTTATTGAGTTGTTTCCGGTTCGACTCATCCTTAAATTGTTCTTGAAATTATTGGTTACCATTATATCCGATTTGATGTAACCACGTTGGCCAACTTCACGACACTCTTAAATATAAATTTTAGTTACGAAAGGTACAAAATCACCACGAACGAGCAGGTTGATGTCGAAATTTTTAGTGCCATATACAAAGATTTTATAGCAACTGAGTTTTACGATCCAATGAATACTGCCACAGCTCCTCTGTCTTTCCCTCTTCATTGGTATACATGAAATCAGAATTTAACCACCAAAAGCCACTTACAAAATTTAGTTTACATGAGGCAAGAGGAAACAAAACGAATATTTGAAAAGAAGACTGCTCACTCCTTGATATTTTCATGCATAATATTTTGAATTATTTAACAGAAGCCGCATCATTACTTGTAGTAGTTTCTTACCCGGAAGAGGCATTTATCACTTACACAAAAGTGAACTTTCTCTGAGTAAAATCATACGTCAAAGGCCAACTACATAAAGCAGAAGGCCTTGGAGGAATTGCGTCCACTTTACTCTACATTTCCCTAATTCCCAAGTTTACTTAATCTTTGCAAACGAGAGTTTGAAATATTCAGCTTTTGCAATATCAGTAGTTTCAAAATATCCTGACACGAACTTACTAAAAGCTTTTCGATGCAGAATCAAAATAGCCACAAGGCAGATTCGAGGTCACGTAATATCATGATAATCATTTTCATAGAGTGAACAAATTATAAGTCAAATTTTCAGTTCAAGTCCAAGCTAGAAATAATATACAATCTATATCTCTCTCAAAATATATAATGTATAACTCTCCGGAGATTTTGCAATCAAATGTTGTGTCTACTTTATTCTCACCAAAATTTATGCGATATTTACAATCCCATCTGCCAATAAATGCTCAGTCTCTAGATATTGTAACAAATTATCAAAGAAATATACGAAAATATGTAGACGCGATATATATTACATCATAATAATAGTATATGGAGATTCTTTTGCCAACAAACCAAAGTATCGAATAGTGTTGAATTATAAATGTGGCTCAGTCAGTGCCAATTCATGTCGATTTTTCATGACACATTGGACATAAATATCCAGGCGAAGAGAATTACGATCTTAGGACGTGCGTGGTTTCTTTTTGATAAATGTTACATTGGTACACATCGTAAAGCTATACGCATAAATTATTCCAAAGAAAATGAATGTTTGTTTATACATCGGATCTTATCATAATTCACACCGTTGACACTTACAAGAAGTGTCCTTTCTTTTCCACGTAGAATGGCAAACGTATTATATCTATCTGTAATCGGATTGTTGTGTAGGTAGCAGACTACATGGGAGAGAGTTACTATTACATTGATGTTTATACTTATTATTATCAGACAATAGCAATTTTAACAACAAGAGTTGTATAATAAAGTATGATTATAAATATTCTATAACATTTTTGTTATCTGCTTTAAAAAAATGACAACGCCTAATGCTATGGAACAACTGAAAAGGACTAAAGGTAAATAATCCTTTGACAATGGGAGCCCACATCTACCTATATACTTACTTTATACTTTGTAATACTTACTTTAACGTACCTGGGAGATTACTCGTCTAAAAGCTCTTTTAAAAGTCATAGTGTCTCTAACATCAACTTCAAACAAGCTTCTGACGGCAAAAAATTAAAGTTGAAAAAGTAAAAGTCATAATCTACTTATTTGGCATACAGCAAGAAAGAAAGAGAAAAAGACTAAGTACGTGAGATATACTTTTAGTCCTCTTCTTTTTCCCTATCTAAAATTCTTCAAATAATTTAAATAAAAAAAACTGGAAAGAGGAAACGGAGGAAAGGACGTGGAGGACATAAAAAAAATCGCGTGAAAGTTTGTAAGAATCTGCTAAACGAGTTTATTTCTTTCCCAATGTCCTTGTCATCATTTCTCATGTTGATTTTCTTCCGAGACAAGTATTCCCATCTTTTTACGTGAAATTAACATAAACAAACAGAAGAGTAACTTTACTCTTTAAAAGATTTACAAGAGCAATTTTCATTTCCTTAAAGTACTACGAAACAAATACATAAACCTGTAAGCAAAGTACTGGGGGTGGACTCTCTTCTTGAGTGACTGATAGGCTTGAATCTCTGCCAAAACCTTTTATTACGATAAACCACTGATATAATTAGTTACGCAATGTTGTTTGAGCTTGTTCTTGTAGATGTAAAGATAGATATATTGATGAAACAACACCAAGCCACCAGTAACGACCTTTTTTGCCATTAGAAAATTGTAACAGTGTACATACATATTATGCATTCTTGGAAAAAAGTGAATACCTTTGGGTAACTAACTTTTCCTTGTTGTTTTTGCTTTTAGAATACAACGGATTTCCAACTTCTCACTGTCAACCTTTCTAAGGACATTCCTGAGCTCGTTCCTTTTTCCGGTTTCCGTTTAGAAGACAGTTTCCTCCTATCGTATGCTATTTATTGTCAAGAAAGTCTCTTTCCTATGCAGTTTGGCCAACTTTCATTTCCTCCAAGGAATATATTACAGCCACTCTTTCCCACCTACCGTCAACCCTTATTGAGTGCTATTTGTTTGTCCAGCGGAAACAGAATTAAATTAACTTTCTACGCTGGAAAATTGCTTGAAATGACGACATATTAATTGTCCCTTTCTTATATGTACAAGATTATATTACCATAAAGTTGCAAAAACAAAACTTGCATAAATAAAGGCTGAACTATTTATATAATAATATAATAGAGTGAAAGTTATCATATAATTTTGTTAGTTTGCTAGTTTAAAACTTTATTTTAAACGAGACTGTTGCGGATGCAAAACTAATTGGAATAATAAAACCCAATCGGAATGAGTTTAACTTTACAACATGCCTAAAATTTAATGTGACGTTAAGTTTAAATTAAAATTAGACTGCCAACCTCTTTCAACAAGCATTTAAGCATGTACTTAGCATTTCTTTGGATAAAAAATTCTCCAAACAATCTTTAGCCAATATACTAAAAGTTGGTGGTATGGCATGTTTAAAGTAGTGATTTTAAGAGCAGTGCTGTGATTTGGCATCACGCCCGCTCTCCTCGTGTTGGGCAACATAAAAACTAGAGTCATTCTCATAACATTCTTTTAAATTCTGGGAGCATCTAAAAACCTTCTAGCATCTAACAAGAGAGTAATAGGCGTATGAAATTTTAGTAATCATTATCAGACAGTCATGTTAAACTTTTACTAGCGAGTCTCTCTTAATTTCCACTAAATTTGAACCATCTGGAAAATTTGTTTGTGACGATGCTACTAAAATCGGAGACATGGATTGACTATCAGAGTTTTGTTTGAAGCCATTTCTTTCACATTCAGCATTTTAGGAAGCTAATATTCTTCATACCCCAAAAAATGGATGAAAACTTAAATTAAATTTTAATTTACTTAAAAATTATGTTACAAAGATAATAAGCAAATATAAAAGAACCCGACTTTAAATATCGGAACTTGTTTAAACTCAAATCTGCAGCGCATTTTAAAACGTTTAAGTTAGGGTACATGAAAAATCAAGTAATTTGTCCAAAACTGGGGTACTCATTCCATGACATAGTTGAGTGCACTCATAAAATACAACGTCACGCATGTGTCTGAGCACTAGTCCCATTAATGTTTGTAAATGTGAAGTGTTGTATAATGGTATTCCTACAGATGAAACCTTAGAAAGTACTTTGGGGATGAACTTTATGCACTGATAAATTGATGACAAGTAAATATTCTCATAAATTTTGCCCCTAGCTAGTTCTACTATTCCACCAACTTTGTGGAACTCATATTTTTAGTTTTCTAGAAAAACACTAAGTGTGGTCCTCATTTGAAACGACTCTATAATATCTCGGAAAAATCTTGCCGTAGGCCGACACAAAGAACGTCTTTTGAGTATTTTTTCAATCTGCTTTTACTTTTGACGGCGTCTTGCTACTTTGTTTAAATGGCTTTGTAAATAAAAAGGGCTAACTAAAATGCAAGTGTTTTCATCTGTTTAAACCTATAATTTATATTTGTTGTTTATTTTCGCGACCTAAATAAGCTTCCGGAAATAATTTTCAAAGTGGAAAATAACTCGAATCGACCAAAAGTTACCACCTTGCTTGCCTTGTGCCTTGTTTACTGAAATTTTTGAAGAAATCCGAATTGCAAAGTAGCATCTTACCTGTAACAAACACAAAATTATTGTTATTATTTATTATTAATTATAAATATGTTTAACTATTTTAAAAAATAAGCTATCGGAACCAAATTTAATATTTTGTGAAAAGATTGGTTATGTGGTACTGAATGCAGCAGATAATGTTTTTTAACAAAGTTAACAAGCTAGAAACATAAAACTATATATAAGAATCCAAAAATTACGAAATTGAGCATTGAAGAGTCAATTATATATTGTTTTTGTGCATAGAAGTAGAAAGCAAAGGGGATATATATAAGCCAGTTTTTTTCTTCCTCCGCATGTCTCTAGAGAAAAAGTTAGAACTAAAGTCATAGTTTTTTGTCTCGTTTTCTGCTACTATTTCTGCATCACTAGGATCAGACAAAGTTAAAGTCGCTCGAGTTGTGTGTATCCCGAGACAAGCACGGAAAGACGTTAATTAAGCTCTTCTGTTGACAGGATCACTGCAGATTGTGGCCGTATAATTGGGGCTAAAGTTTAGACTGTTTTGACTGCTCTAATGAAGATGAGAAATATGTCGGCTTTCATGAACTTTTCCAGTTCAATTTTTAACTGCCAACTTTTTTTGTGAAATCTGCTAAAAAGTTTCTTGTTACCAAACACGGGACGTGATGGTCTGGGCAGGTCACTTGCAGCTATACCATGTTTTATGGAACAAACGAAATTTTTATTCGTCACTGTAATGAACCTCATAAGGTATCGGAACATGGGATGAGGAAATCAGTTTAAAGTTTGTAAACTTGCTGTAAAACTTTTTTTGAGATATTTGGCAGGTCTGACACACGAAGTATAACTAAGATGAGGGAAAGGCTTTTGCAAGTAATTGCAAGGAAAAAGTATATAAAATGGAATTCTAAGGATCCCTCTTGGGAATGTGTATAGAAAAATACTCAAACAAAGGGAAAACTGGGCTTCCAATTTGGCAAAATTCAAGTGAAAGCAGAAAACTGAATGTGTTGAAGTGGTAAGTTCAACTAAACTATTAGATTTTCAACTTGACTTGCTTGTTAGCAAACTTCAATAGCCCCAAATCATTTTGACCATTTGACCACCATAAAGAAATCTTTATGTATGTATGTATTTAGATAATTTTGCCAATCTCCATGTATGTATATATGTATTCAAACAAGAACATAGAAATTCAATGAATCATGATTTGAAGCATACATATTGGCCGTTACTTTAAGCTTTGAAATAATAGCGATAAATCATAAAAATGCTTTAAAGTATGGCTTAACTTTAATTTTACGAATCAAAGTGACAATGATGGTACGGCTAAAGCCCGAGTCAAACTAGCAATTTGGCGTTATTAAGAATAAAGCGGTGACAGGTTGAAAGAGCGAAGAATTGGTATAGCAAATATATATATTGGACAATAATATATTTTTGTGGAAGATGGGATTATCTTCAACTGTGCTAGCAAACTATAAAACCAGAAAATGAGCAACCAATGTTAAATCCACAAAGACATGGGCATTTTTTGTATTATTGCTTTCACGAAGGAGGATGATGATGGGCGAAGGAATGGAATGGTGCTGGTGCTGGCAGATTGGAGACTTACTGCTTGACTATGATGTATGAGGTACACCCAACATTTCTTTTTGTCCTATCCACAAACTTTTCCTCTTTCCTTTGAGGTTAAATTTACAACGGCTCAGTGATCAGTTTTATTCTTCAGTTCCAGCCACAGAGATATTTCCGTGACAAGGGGGCTTTGGGCGAAATTATTAAATACCTTAAATACATTTTTATTCCTGCCCTAGATTTTTTTGAGGTTGAGGTTTTAAGTAAATTGCTTCGATTTCCTTATCTTCAACACCTTGGGAGATATTGATTTTCTGGAATAGATATATTGAGCCATTTCATTTCCTTTTACTCTGCTTATCTCTATAAATCAAGTGCTATTAAAAGCAATTGCATAAAAATACATATACCTTTTACATTCACTCTTGAAGGGGATAGAAAAATGTCAAGTACAGAATTATGGGTTTTATCATTTAAAGCCGGAAAAGAGAAAGGATGAATTCCATCCATCTATCAACCACTACAAAGTAAAACTGTGTTTGGGTGGACTGCTGCGGACTGGGATGGTTTTTAGTAATAATGCTTTCAGAATAATGTAAGAAGCTATTTCCGCCGAGAGTTCCCTTCCCATCCCGTCATGTTTTCCTGTCCTTTCTCCACGGACAAGAGACAGATCTCTGCGGCATAACTTTTCAAAGCCCCCATTATTAGTTACTTTCAACTAAGGAACTGAGAAATATTTGACATGATAATAAAATTCTTATGTGAATACTTTTGCCAAAGGAAAACAAGTAGGTCGAGGGATGGCTTGTTTAAAGTTACATTGAGTGAGGTAAGTCGTAACACGGCAGCCCCACAGATAATAAACGCCATAAAATTCTTTTGAAAAGTGAAGAGAAATTCGCAAAAGGAGTAAATCCCGCATAATAAAAGACTCCCTTAAGCTTTAATCCGAAAATTGGACCAGGATGGCAAGATGTGAAATTTGTATGGGAAATGTTTATTGCTTTTGCAGAGGGAATTGCTCCTGTTATTTATTCATGAAATCAATATTCCATCACGAGCTTAGCCCTTCTTCACTCACTCCTAACCAAAACATTAAATATACCTTCGGTTGACTTTGCACACCTTTGTACACTTATCCACTTCCAGACAGGCATTGCCCCTCTAATTGAAAACTTGTTGTCAAATGCATATGAATGAAAATTGAATAGCAAGAGCCAGCTGTCAAATTATATACTTATAACGCCGTACATGTATATTTCCGGATCATAATAATGTGTCCTTCACAGTCTGCAATAATTTGCTATTGTCCTAGTTTTAACAACAGGATGATGGATGACGGAAAATCCGATTAAGTTTTAATCCGGATGAGGAAAGTGACATGTAGCGAGGTGACGACCTTGTTGGTACATTGCATTCATCAGTTGTCTAATAAACTATTTGGCTTTTGTTTCATTTCATAACCAACTTTTAAAGTCATCGCAAAATATGGCTTATCACATAAAACAGACCTTCCAAATGAAATAATAACAATTGCAAGTCTTAACAGACTCTGTATTAAGCCTTCCTTATAACGTGGAAATTAGTTTATTGGCAATTACGGGTTTATAACTACCAGACACGCATAGACACTATTGTCAATATCATGGCTCATTTTTGAGTCTGATTGATCCAATATTCTATTTCAAGTTTACTTACACATACACATTTTATTCATTACCAGTGTACCAAATACACAAATGTTTTGTAATTACTAAGCAGACTGCCATTTATATGAATTAGCAAACAATAAATTATGTACTTGAGACCTTTCAACCTCTGGGTGATTTATCACGTTATTAACATGTCGTAGTTATTGCTTAATACAATAATATACATACAAGAAAATATGTACAATCAAATATAGTTCTTTAATTAGGTGGAGCATTATATATGGAATGCTAATCCAACACGAAATCGTATAAATAACACGAATGATGGCAATATAAATACACCAATAAAAATGTGTTGACCACTGCTTCTAAAAACGCAATGTTTTATAATTATAAACATGCGATTTAGCAAACATGACGTTATTTAAAGCATTTAATGTTTGTATTCGCATTCATATGTTTTTACAGTATTATTACAAGCTGTCATTTATAAGCAGCAAAAAAAGAGTGTTGGGAATAATGTCAGTAATCGTTTTTATTTGCATGCAATTTTTGCATGGAGTCATTCTACAACTTTCTCCTTCTAAAGTAGTGTCGTCTATATATACTTATTTATACCTTTTGGTTTAGCTAATGGAATTCGCCCGACCCCTTTGTACCAAGTTTTTTTTTGGTAATAAAGCATTAAATTTGAAATATAGAGATGATTTTACAAGAAGCATTTGAATTATGTATGCCGTCTTTACTTTGAATTATGTAGGTCAACAGTGTTACGTATTTGTACTGAATTTTGCAAAAGGATGGTAAAGAAGGGACCATCTATTTCTTATCTCAACCCATTATTGAATATTTCCATCTCAAAGAATGTAATTTTATATGAAGAGTAGTGTGGCAGTTAAGTTCCATTTACACAACGAAGCTCACTGTCCAAGAAGTGGAAAAATTTGGAATATTGAAGACTCTTGTCTTTCACAGACAAAAAGTAAAAGTGAGTGAGGTTATATCGCATTACGCCCATGCATTACATTACCCATTTCATTTAATGTATTCCATTTCTCTTGAAGCCCATTTTCCAAAGAAATTGATTTTGCAGCTGCCCTCCTTTCTCCTACTAAAGCTACTAAACTTTAACTGATAGATTTCAAAAACCGACTTGGCTCATTCTCTCTCTCTTGATGATGGTTCAAAGCTGGTGATACCGAATGAATACTTTGAAGGATGCTACCCTTGGCTCATATGGGTAATGAAATTTTTCTGTATATGGGCCACTGGGTTGAGAACGAACGTTTGTTTAAATGGGTAATACTCTGCCACTAGTGTACTTTCACTGCTCTTCATATGATAATGAACATTGCAAAGCATTACTATATAGATATCTCTGGGTAATTTCAAGTTCCAAAGGCTCATACACCTCTGTGAACACGAGTCACATTTGTGCCAGGAATTATGAGTTAAAGGAATAAACTTAAACTTTCTCAATTACATGTTTCCAGGTATTTGGACTCTACTCTTGAGTGGGAGCTACTAAGTAGGTTACTTTCCAAGATTTTATGTGGAATGATAATATAAATCTCTGCGGAGCACCCTTGCATGCATAGATAAGTAAGTAACCACGACAAGAGCCCTCCGATAGAGGACATTTCCCATTCCCAGAACATTATAATAAGATACTTTCACATTCAAATATGCGACTCCAGTTGGGATGATCTCCTCACTTGTACCCAGACTTTGCAACCAAAATATCTAGTCCACAGACTTTTGCTCGGCATATATTATGTATTCCATATTATAATACCTTACTAGATTTTTGTCTTTGATAAAAACATCCTTATGTTTAAGCCTTAACTGTCCAATGAACATTTTAGCCCAAAAGAAAAGAACAGTCATTCTTTATATCTGTAAATCCATAAAAGACATTATATAAAGCAATCCAAAGGTTTGAATGGGACAAAAATTGTTGTTTAATGTACAAACTGGAGTGTATATATATATTATTTTTCTTTTCTTCAGACCGCAGATAAAAGTTGAAAAAGAATTAGGGCATTTATAAATCCTTTTAGACTTGTGGTATTTTTTGAATTAATAACTATATCTCACTTGGGTAAAAAAAATGTCACACAAATCATATTTTCTCTATCTAGTGTCTCACAAAATATAAATTCATAGCTTCTCGTCAATCCCTCTTTAATAAAATATTCATGGCAGCAGTGGGCATGCAAATCAGAAGAGCACTGGCAGGGGAAAAGTATGAAACGGACAAATTTTGGAGTCACTAGCTGTAAAATGATGTCTTGTGTTCACATGAATGATTTTAATATTGACATAAACTATGCAAAACGCATATGGTGCTGACCCTTTTATAACCTTCAAAGTAATAAAGTACAAGTGGTTTCGTTTCCTTCTGACAAAGAATAAGCAAACACTAGAATATTTATTCAATTGTCAGGATGATAAAGCTGAATGTTGCGACAAAGTGTTCTTTTACATAGTCTTTTGCAATTTCTTTCAAATTACAGAGTTACAAATTCACTTTGTTTACGTACATGATACATATCCGTATATGTGTATATTTAATACCTTACATTGTAGACTACAATTTGTAGTTGCGAAAGAGTTTAAGGAAGGTAGGGTCATATTTAAGTTTCTTGAGAGTCCTTGACATGAAAAGTCGTCAAGTCATAAAATGAGTAAATATCTTTCAAAGTTCTATTTATTCAAGTGACGTTTGAAGCAACATATACTATTGCATAGTATATACTAATTTACCGTTCCAGAAGTGTATATGAAAGTTGAAAATAAATTAGAGCTAAATCACGAGAGAACACAAAGTTAGCAACTCCAAGTTTGATGATTTATTACTGCAGGAACTCCTCTTGAGTGCTCAGAATCAAATTTACTAACATCCATATTTGCAACGTTTACCGGAGTTGTAATCTGATTATTAGGGGAACGTGTAAATATTGAATTATCACCTCATAAATAATGGCTTAAGTGATCGCATTTGAATTTGTGGCAGCAAGGCGATAAAATCTTCCGTGATAATTAAAGATGGGAGATTTATTCCCTCATTACCCTCTGCCAAAAACAATTACTGTGATATGGATTACTACCACACCCATTCCAAACAACTCCACCCTTCTGTCAGTCACTCTTTCTCTGCAAATCTTTTTTGCAAATAAGCATTCTTATAATACCCACAAAATATTTATATTGATTGTGCAAACTAATTCTTGGCAAACATCAATGTTCTCTATCTCTTTCTCTCTGCGTTGTTTTATGCGCAATAAAACATTTTACTTGAAATTTCTCTTCAGTATTCTAACAAAGTAACGAGAATAGATGAATTTCTAATGCATACAAGGATTAAAATTCCGTGGCACATACATAACGTATGAAATATAGTTTTTGGCAAGCAAGAGTTAACAAAAGGGCAAAGTTGACTTGCTTTTGCAGTGATGAGTTTTTGAGCAATATAACAAAAAATGAACCCAGACCACATTTGTTATTTTTATTTAAAGATGAACCATACTGCTGAGTTAGCTGTCATTCAACTTGATTCTTCTTGTTTGTCATCGTGATGTTTTTACAGCCTCAATATCTCAATTTTTGCGATAACCTCTTTTCCTACCGCTTTCTCGCTCGTGCGATATTTCTCAAAAAAAGTATTCTACTTGCATTTAATAGAGATAGGACTTGAGCAAAAAAATGTCATAAGTTTAACTCGGATCCTGATAGAGATTAGGGTAAAGCTTATCTTAATATTTACAATAAATGCACGAGGTTTCATGAATAGTATAATACTGATGACTGGTTGATGATTTTATATTTGGAAGAGAAAATCTTGATTAATTTTCCTTTTTTCAAGAGTAAAAGATAATACCCTTACTTATCTTCTCTACAAAATTGAGAAGGAGAAAGGACTGTGAATAAAAAAAATATATATATACTATATGCGGAATAATATACCGTATATCATCTTTAGAAAAAGTGATATTGATTTGTATGGTATTGATATTTCTGCTGAAATATCAAAAATATGATTGATATGACAAAAATATCTTGTGTGTTAATGGAATGCATGTCGTGTATGAAAAACATGAAAAAGATCTAATGTCTAAAATTAGAAACATGACATTTTTTAATCCCCTTGTCACTACTATTCAACTGTCAGATTTTTCATTTTTCAAGATAATCTCTTAGAAATGAGTTAATTGCACTGCATTTATCACGAAATATCAAACACGACAATGTTTAAACACATTCCCAACTAAAATTGATACATATGGGCCGCAAAGGACAAGTTAAAAGTTTTTAGTGCCTACTGGCAAGCTTATGAATTTTGCAAACTAAATAAATTATTGAGGAAAGTGGATTGTCTGTACATAACATATATTTCACATATAATATTCTGAGCTGGATGTCTTCCTCTTGAGCGATATCACAAAGGAGCTTTCCCCAGTTGTTGGAAGCGAAATAAGAATTTCTAATAAGACGTCAGTCTCACTTTCTATTCATTTCTGTGAATTTAAATTCAACGTTATGAAGGAAAAGCAAAGACTTGGAATTTATTCGTTTTCTCACCGAAACTATACTACTTAATTTAGTTGGCACGAAGAAGCACGCAACAACTCACTATCAGAAATATCAGTTAGTGTCAGAAATAGAGAGGCTTGGACTGTGTACCTTTTTCAAATTGGTTAATGCATAATAACAATTACAAGTTGCAAAGATCAAAGGAGTTGTTGGTTAGAGTAAAGTGTTGGTAAGAAGTTTCTATTTAGTTGAACAAACTTGATGCTTTGAGGAAAAGGAAATTTATTAACAAAATTAGTCTGAATTAATTTTCTTTACTATCTGGGCAACTGTCTCCGATCTTAATTTCTACAATTAGCCAACAAAATTTATTCCTTGGAGCAGTCGCAATATAATCTTGGTGACATGTCTTCTCATATACCCCGAAACAACTTCTAATTTCTCTCTCTCTCTCTCTTTTCTTGTCCAACTTTCTTCTTCGTCTTCTTGAGGTTATTGGTCTTCTGAATTAGGTAGCAGAGAAGTGGTTAAATTCCAATACGAGCTCATGTTTCCTTCCTTCTTCTCACTCTTCTGCCACACTTCATTAAAAGTACATGTCCAACAAAACTTATTTTGTCAAAGAGTTAGCTTCAACTATCTCTCTCGTGACCTTTGAGCAGTCCTTTTCAGTTATATAACTTTTATATATACATATGTGTGTGTAAGACTCGCAATGGAATGCTTTTGCAAAAGAAGCATGCAACCGTTAAAAAGAATTTGGCTTTGTTTGTAATTGTCATTCTGTTTGTAATTCTAATTTTAGTAAATATTCAAACAACGATTGCGAAAAAAACTACTCAATTCAAGACTACAAAGAGCTTTGTAATTGAACAGAAGAATAAAGTGTTCCAAATTCTTTTGATTTATATATCATAAATGCCACAAACTGTCAAAAACTTTCGTATACCTTTCCCCACACATGTTGAAGAATTACAAAAGAGCAGTCAGTATATAATGGATTTTGTACACATTAAAAGAATTTATTTCAGTTCACCAAATTTAATCTGTCCATCAAACACTAAATTCAGCGTTGTGATAAAACATCAACAATCTCTCTCTAGTTTTCCTTTGCTGCTTTGTCCTATGAATTTTATACAATGGACTCAGCTATTGCATCACATATTCATTCGTTGTTCTACTCCCTGAAAGGGCAGGAAAAGAATGCGCTAAAAATTCCAAAGCTTGCGTGGAATTCATATTAGAAACGCATTTCAGATTAGGAAGAGGATGTTGATTGAGTGAGGATGGAATGCATTCACAATTTTCACAATTTCTTCTGTCTATCACCGTCAATCTTCCCCATATCCAATTTTCCCGAGAGGAATATCATAAAGACGAATTTCGAATATCTCGTTTTGCATTACAGATTTCATTTGATTATGAGCAAGGGTACAGCTTCATGGAAATAACTTTAAACACAGTGAACTACTATATATGGTATAATAGTTTAATGGAAAGCATATCCCAAGTTGACTGAAGAGCAGCTGCATAGAATTAAGCTCAAGAGCTGATTTGACGCTCATCAGATTAAAGTAAATTACTTCCCTCGCAATGATTACTTCCCAAAAGTGTTAAAATGAGAGTTCTCTAACCATCCCTTTTGCGTAATGCATTTGTTGTGTCTTAACCACTTGAAAAATTTAGTTTTGCTCCGAAATGAAATTTCAAGTGGAAGTAATGGGAAATTATTCATTGAGAAATAAATTAAAAATAGGGGAAACAAATTCTATTCAATTTTCTCCATTCATTACAATTAGCAGAATAATAAACGGATAAACTTCAGTGAGTTATTCATTAATCTACTTATTATTTGGCGTATTTATCAGGCCATTACGAAAAATGTTGTGTAAGTTTTCTAAAAAAAATGTGTATAAGTAAACAAAAAATAATCACAGCGGAAATTGAATAATCAAAACTTTATTAATTTACCAGTTAATAATCAAAGAAAGTGAATGGTGTGGGTAGTTGGAGGTTTGTAGAAAACATAGTTGGTAAATTCACTGGAGCCGACCTTAGGAGTGTCACATTGCCTCTGAAAACGTGTCGTCCTGCTACTGTCGTTGAAAAGATTAGCTGATGCACGTATGCCATAAATAACTCCACAGGGAACCAAGACCCAAAAAATCTCATGCTTTAAGAATGGATCACAGTGACATGATGATTTATTATCTGCTAGAGAAAGAGAAAAATTTCCCTCAACATTACCACATTTTGAAAGACTTTTACTTTTTACATGGAACTTGTTAAGTAAGTAATGTAATGGTAAAACTTGCTGTGTCATTTTAATTTCCCAAGTTTTCAATAATTTACATAACACACTCAACTAAACCAATTAAATAAAGATTAATCAGTTATCTTATCAATTGATTTTTTGGTATAAAAATAAAAGCATATGGTCGATATTTGAGAATTTGTTGTATGCAGCAGTGAAAGTTTGACAGTGAAATTTATAAGTGAAAGGTGTTAAGGGAATTATCGCAGCGTATTAGTGGCATGACATGAAGCTGAATATTCTGTCATCCGTAAAAAAAAGAAAGTCTTTTTAGAAATACAAATTTGGTTGCTCATCTACATCTTTACACACATAATGTAAACTCTATAATAGCGTTGGAGTGACACATCCCTTCACGTGTTAGTTAAGTACTTACTTATTCCTCTCCCATTTCTGGAGAAGAAGCCTTTTATAGAAAGTTTCGTCTTCTCTCTTTTATCCTTTGTAAATGTCATCTCAACATAGAAAAAGAAAAGACAGAAAATTCCAAGTCACGACCACTTTACATGCAATCTATCTTTTAAGCTGTGAAACATCTTTCCATACAGTAGGTATATGTATATGAAATAGTCAGAGAAAATAGCAACTTGCCTTTTAGAATTGGCTTTTCCACCATCAAACATGAAAGGAGAACGACTGAGTGAGTGAGCTTCTTTTAAATTTTCAGGCTACCTAAGTCTCACTCAACCGTCGAGTCATCACATCATAACTTGCAAAAGAAATGAAAAGGATGGAACATCAAAAGTGATGTTTCTTAGAATTTTATTTTTATGCAAAATCAAGAAAGATGTGCACATACATTTGTTAAGAAGATATGACAGGTTATAACTTCTTTGACATGTTTTTGCTAAAAGTTCAAAAGTTGTTTTCAAAACGCTCGCTTTGTTAATTTCTGCTATTTTTATTTAATAACCTAGATTTCAACAACAAGAGTTCTTATCAAATAATATACATATAATATTTAATTGATTTATTCCACGTAGCTCAAAAACAAGCTTCCAAATAACTTTGCCAATTATTTAAGAGGTATTTAAGAATAGTCACGCTAACGAAACACGCAATTTCCACCTATTTTTCTACGCCCCTTTTAGATTACAAATATACATATATTATTACGAATAATTCATCTACAAGACCAATAGAATTTTTACACTTGAGCACCATTAACACAAAATTGCTTATTCAGTCACAACACAAGCATACATAATTATATCTGATGACGCCCAATCTATTATGTACAAAATATATGCTGTAATATTTTACCCTGCAGTACATAGACATTTAGATTCACTTAACCTTCTTTTGAAAGCTTGCAACAATTAAGGGCGGTGAGTGTCATAAATTGTGTTGCCCATTATAATATTTCATTTAGAGATTCTCATAGTCAAACATTTGACATAAACTGCATAATACTCTTGCTCTTTTCAAATAAAATTAAATGAAGGTTTAAGCAAAGATTAAAATAACAACATTTATACACATTTGTCTAGTCTTTGGGAACATTGAGTTTACTAAACGTACCTTTATGTATTAGTCAAAATAAGTAATTCGCCGCCTTTCTTTTTATTACTTTTGCTCAGTTTCCCAACAATATTCTTATCACAATTTTCATATAATTAGCGTAAAGTTTTTTTTGAAGCATAGCTTTAAAGGTTAAAGGTTCTTTTGGAGTTTACAATTTACACAAATATCTGCAGTTCCATGATACAAGCTGCTTAACAGCTCTCGACTGCTTTCACTCGTTTAAAGTAATCAGGAAATTGAGTAGTTTTTATGGAATGCTCTAAAAGAGCCCTCATTTGATTTTCATGTCTTCGCCAAACTTCACAAGTAAAGCAAACACTAACAAAGTGGAATTTTGTAGAAAAAATAAATGAAACACTTTTACTTTGCGTCAGACATCAAACTCTCTCTCTCTCTCTCTCTCTCGCCTTATTGTGTATTCCGTTTATTTAGACTCTTCAATAGGAGAGGGAGTGGAAATGGTTAAACATTATTAACTCGGTCCGTTGTAGAAATGTACAAAATGCGAAGTTGTATTACAAGGGATTTAGGTCGATGAGTGTTTGCCTGAATGGAAGAAGATTTCGGTAGTCTATTATTTGTTGTATACATACATATATTTTAGGTGCCAGTAGCAATGTTGATATTTGGCGAATTGAATTGACGCTGGTTGGTGCTGGTGTGCAAAATAATTGAACTATTTGATTATTCAAGTAGCTTTGAGCCAGCAAATGTACTGGCATGTGCTCTTTGTTTTGTAGAAAGTTGCGATACCATTATATCCAATGACGCTATAAACTTTTTGTTTTTTCTCTTCTCTACGTGCCTTCTTTATGGAATCCGACTCTCAAAACGAAATACACATATACAAGTGCCAATACCAGCAGAAAACAATAATTTTTCTTGTTGGAAAACTTATGGTTTGGAACATGGACCTTTTACTACACTGGCAGCCATGTTCCTATTCCTTTCAATTAGATTGTATTTATATTCTAGCGTCCACTGCTGCAAATAGTGTAGTTTTTGTTGATGTACATTTTATGCCAGAAATATGTGTAGTAGTAAGGCAACACAGTGTCCTAAGGGCTCAACAGAAATCTCATTTTATTTAAGTGTGCAATTCAAAGAAAGAAACTTTATGAGAAAGCAGTCGAGTTCTTGTACTCTTCTGGTTTGTTAATGGCTCTGCATAGCGGCACGTGTCTTTTTCTTTAGCCTCCACTCTTATTGAGTAGCCCAAAAGAAAAATATCCGCCTGTAAACCAACATCATCAATCCTGAGAGAGTGCAATTGCAGAAACTGTTCAAAGTTACACGTACCCGCTACAATAGAAAAGAGAAAGTATTATGTTTCCGAGTGGAAAGCAAAGAGAAAGTGAGAATTCAAAAACTTCAAACATTTCTTCCCGTCTGACGATCAATCGGGCCATTTGGAAATAGAATCTGTACAGATCATTTGAATGCCGAGGGAACAATGCGACCATTTGTATACTTTTACAGAGATCAAGTGCATCTGTCTGGAAGTCATACTTATTTCTTTTCCTATGCATTCTCTTATATTTGTTCAGCTGGCGGTTTTATATTTTTGTCGTACTTTTTTTTTGTTGCAGAAAGAAGAAAGTTTCAAGATAAACAATGTAGATTGCCCTCAACTCAAGGTGTATATGTTTGGTTAGGGAACTCTTCTTGTTTTCTCAATAAATCTATTTTATATCACTCCACAAAGTATACGAAAGTTTTATAAGTTCTATACATTATTTCCTAGTAGTTATTTTGTAAATATTAAAATTATACTGTATAATATCATTAGTATATAATCGGCTTAAAAAGTTAAAAAGGAAAGTTACATAAAGAATTTAATAATGTATAAATACTTATAAATTAGAACAAACAGGTACTTAACGTTTAAATTGTATTATGCATACAGAATATAATTTAGTAATAAAGTTGATTATATTATACAAGTGCTTTTTATTTACAAAATCCGGCAAGTTGTTTCTAGAATACGACACTTTTTTTCCTGAGAATACAAACAGAAAAATAATATGTCAATGTTTCTTTTGTGGTTTTGTTCGTCACACAAAACATTGAATGGATGTAAAAGAAATACGCTTTTTTTTTGTTAGAGACCGCTTTTATGAAAATTTGTGGCTTTGAAATTACCAATTATCAAACAACAGTCAGCGTTGATAAGCCAGCAACTTAATGTAGGTATTATAGGTTTACACAGCATAAAAGAATATTAACTAATAAACTGGCAACGTTGGTGAAAGGTATTTTGTGAGTCATCACGTTGAATGAAGGTATGAATAGTTTGTATAAAAGAAATCATTTTCTGGAGCAGCTTTTATGAGCCATTATCTAACAAGAACAAAAGTTTTGTCCATTTAAACTCTTCTATAACAAACATGCACCAGTTTTATGCCAACTTTGCAGGCTTAATAAATCTGCGAGCTTTTGCAATGAATGCATTGGCTCAATGACATGTAGAATCCTACTAAATGCTTTCCATTTGGAAATGTTACACAATACACAAAATGAACTGTCGGATTTGTTTCTCCTCTTCTACTGCTGCAAATGTGAAAAGGTTTCATTTCAAAGGACAGATATTATATATATGATACTACTAACTATGCAATAGTATATTCAAATTCTGTATTGGTATTGTACACTGAATTAAGTATGCTGCGTGTGTGAAAAACTTGGCTTTCCGAGACTCATTAACAATGGCAATAGGATGGCATACTAAACTAAACACAAATAACTCTTGTCCCTACTTATATTGAACAGACAAAATAAACTCCAACAAAAGCAACTGGCCATGCATGAGAGATAATTCTGCATGGAATAGGATCGATAAATGAGTTTTGTGTAGATCAAATTCAACTATTTAATGTTTTGTTTGGGTTGTAATATCTGCAATGACCGACCATTAACCGCCTTTATCAAACGCTTATCATTTTACACAAGAATTATTATGATTGAATGGAGCTTTAACCCACATTCATATCCACGCCCAGATAAGTATTGAATTTAAAAAAGAAAATGTAAAGTCCGGTAAACCATTATGCAAATTTAAACTGAGCTTGAGATTCTAAAGTAAAGGGTTAAACGACTAATTCAAATTTTAATATTAGACTGCGGCACAAAGTGTAAAACAACCAATACTGAAAAAGGAAAGATGAGAAAGTATGCGCCATATTGTAGTAAAGTAGCATAATGAGATAGAAGTTTGTAAATGAATTCATAATTCATCTAAACATCCGTATACTTTTGGAACAGTTTACTTTCCCAGCTACGTTTTTATACTTCCTTATCCCAATACAAAATGAAAATAATCCAAAAATATTTATGGCAAACAGTTTGCATCAAATAAAAAGTTATTTCAAGTCTCGTAAATATAACTCGCAAATTACAAAACTTGTTTCAAGAAAAATCACATCCAATATTCGCAATATGCTCAGCCAACTACATTTTAAGCTGGCAGTATTTGGCTCCTATTGAAATTAGATGATGCAAAGTGGGACCCAAAAACTTTCCCTTTTCTGGTCTGGCAAAAGAGCTGCTCTCTCTTTACTTTCTTCCCGTTTGTTTATTTAGGTCAATCGGGTGAGAGTTGGGAATCCAAATCCAAGGCTCCATTTTCCCAGAGCACTGGATAAGGCTCCACTGGAATTGTGAAAGGATTCTGTCTGCTGCTAATCTTGGGCGGCATTGGATTGGATTCGTTGCAAGAGTCGCAAAGAGGACCGACAACTGACGACATGAGAGGCAGACGGGAGCTCTTCATTTCTCACAAGAGAAAACAAGCGAAATTCGGATCTGGGATAAAGCTAATGCAATACAATGTAAACTACAAAAGGAGAGAGCTTGTTTGGTAGCAAATTAAGAAGAAGAGAATATCCTAGTATAAACTGGAGTCGTTGTCTTCGGCAAATTAAGATAAAACAAAATAAAGAAATGTCGCTTTCTCTCTCAAAGGACTCTCTTTCCAGTCTTGAAAAATATTGGTGGTGGGTAAAGTAACAAGACCCACACCAAACCCAAACATTCGAGCTCTCTACAAATTGGAAAGAGTTGTTTTAGAGCTATAAATAAAGTACCTGTCTTCAAAAAAAGAAAGTGTGACTATTACATTCAGTGAAAGTCTTTTAGCAATGTATATATGTATGTAAGTTTGTGTGGTTAACGCCATATTATCAAAGTGACAGTGTTTATTTTTAAAGTTGAGTTTTTCTTTCATCTGCAAAAGTGTGAAAGGACCAAGGGAAATTAGAAAGTAGAAAACAAAAAAAACTAGGAGAGAATAGATTGATTGATGTTTTGCGTTCACCTTCACTTTGTTCAAATAGATTCACATTGAAATTTATTGGAAATGAATAAAAAGTTGGTGGTAAACTTGCTCACCATTTATTTGGCAGTTTGTCCCAGATGAAACAGCGTGCTACAAACGAGATGATATTTCAAAGAGGGTCTCAAGAGAGGATAGTTTAGCTCACTTTTTCAGTTTGACCAAAGAAAATGCTTCACTTTTGCATCTTTAGTCATACCATCACATTACATTGAGAGAAAATGTTTGAAAGTGGTAAAAGACAGTAAGTAGTAATGGGGGAAGCTGTTGGAGGAAAGGCCAACTCAAAGAGCCCTTTTATTTTCACGCTCCTTTATCGATCCATTTAGATCTGCAAGTTTAGTTTCCTTTCCTTGTCCGCCAAGAAGAAAAGAAGCAAGGAATTGTGGATGGAAACGAGCTCCTGTTATTTCTACAGATTTTATCCCATTCTTTCATCCCATCGTTTTTTCTTGTACAAATACCAGAATATCTTCTTCCATTTTCTCACCAACTTTCTCATATTGGCTTAGATTAGTAATACTTTAGTTTTCTCTATTACAGGCCCTTCTGGCCCGCACCAGAATCTTTTGCAAACAAAATTTACTTTACCATTTCTATATACATAAGTATATATGTACATATATGTCTAATGTAAGCATGTTTTTTTTTTAAATTAATACTGTCTATTTTACAATGAAATGTAATTAACCCAAGCCAGATAAATATCCAATTTAGTCATGTTATTTCTGGTTTTGTTGTTAGTTTGCTTTGTGAGCTGCTCAATGATGCTTGTGTGGTTAGTCTCTATTGATGAATAGGGAACGAGGTGTTTTAAGTGGTTCATGCAATATGACCGTAATTTACTTTATAGAACAAAATAATTATATTATCCCTTTTCACTTTGCATCTAGGCACTCGAAACAAGACAAGCAATATTCCGACAGCAACAACCACTACGGTAAGCAATGGTGAGAGTGAGCACTTAAGCCTTAAGCACACTCTTCTAAGTAAGCTAAAAAAAATCTTTGATGTTGTAGACATGGAGGAAATCATCAACTATGGCAAATGACGACAGAAGAGATGTGAAAGTATGCAAATGAAATCTGGGAATTACACTGCTACAGGACAGGCTAGCCATAAAGGTTACGGAACAACATTCTTCATGAAAATTTAACGCGCTCAAGCCATTTAACATCCATTCTGCCGACTATGGCTTTGCATGTAAAGCAAAACTATGTATAGAAGAATCCCAAATGCTTATTAAGTTGACTGTGTGAAAAGAAGAATTTTGGAGCGTGATCATTTCAGCCATTTCAACCCGCTGCTCTCATTATGAAAGTAAGCAATAAAACCCGTTAAAAGTTTCTACTACGACCTCTCCCTTGGATCAAAAGTACAAAATAGTCCCATTCACGAGGCACGAGGGATCAATTGGCTCCATTGAGACTTAAGCCTAACTAGCTCCTTTACTTTCTTTCCCCTTGTACATACACGCTGACGAAAGCGCACAGAGAGTGGATGAAATAAAATCCTCTTCACGTCACACGTCGAATCTCACGCCATTTCCATTTTTATACATTTTGTTTAAAAGATTAGTTAAAACATAAAATTGCCAATCGAACCTCAAGATTAATTATCTGAATGAATATTGCTAAAATTTGATTATAGGAATAAGAGAAAGAACGTGTGCATTTATCTATAATTTGGAGAAATGTATTGCTGACATCAAAGGAGCTGAAAACAGTGGGATTGTGAAAAAGTTGGTAGGCCAAAAGGTTTTTATATTGAGGAAGGAAAAGACCAATGTAACTCAACTTTTAGACCTTTGCTTTTAGAGGCCTAAAATAGCCATTATATGCATTAGTTGAATCCAGAAGCCGGACAAAGGAAAATAGTTTGGGTTATATATACGGTCGGAAAATAAGATTTCTTTTGGTGGCCGACTGAGTGAAAGATATGAAAGTTTCCATCTCTTGGTTTACGAGATATGAGGGTACGCTCACTACTTGATGCAAGAAGTTGACTGCATCTTGGGAAAATACAACCGTCCGCTTTCTTAAATGTCCCTTTGCTTCTTAACTCAAATCCCAACGTGCTTCTTCTACAGCTGTCCTCAGTCCGTTCCAAATAAAACCAACAATAAGTGCTCGCCTGGGTTTTCATCCCTTCGTTCTGGGCTATGCTCGGCTGAATTGACTTCCACTTTTTCCATCCCATCTCATATGAATTAAAGTCAGTTGACTGGTTGACTTGAGTCTGTCTGACATCTCGATATATTATATGAGTTCTTTCTTCCTACAAGTTTACAAAGAGTGCCAAGGCCCAGCTGGCTACCAACCATTCGAGGTCTTACCACCAGCAACCAGAAAAATTTCACGCCTTTCCACACTTATCTATTTATTACTACTCATCTTCTAGTAGTGACAGAACAGTTATCTCGTTTGCACAGCTCGTCCCACATAAAGACTAAGTTTGCCACATTTTGATATTTGATATCGCCCTTAAAAAGGGAGATGGATGAATTCATTCTACTTGGTTTGAAGTAGAACATCTTCAACTGTGTCACAATTTGGGTAAAAAAAAATTCGTTTGCTAATGATCAATACTCAATGGAGTCTTTATGAAACATGGTCATCAAATAGCATAATTCTTTTAACACATTAGTGCATGCTCGGCTTGATCCAATTTGGAACATATTTTAGAAAAGAGAAAATTATAATGATCAAAGGTTTGGTGGTGTGTGAAGATTTGACAAATTGGAAGGGAAAAACGCTTGAAATAACGAAATGTCATTTTATTATAATGTGCTTTATTTTATTTTGCTTTCGTTTCTGCAAGCGCACGATAAAATGATTAATCTACTGACAATATATTTTATTTTGTCCCACTTTACAATAAACATTTTGACACAAATCTTCTTGTGCGTGATTTCAAAGCACAGATTATAATATAGACGCCAAAATGTATGCGAAATGCAATGGCATAATAAATAAAAGCAGGACATTGAGAAGTGTTGATGCATGCAAACAAAGTGAAAAGAGAGAAAGAGAGAGAGAGAGAGCATGAATTATCTTTAGAGAATATTCATCGACACGGCCCATTATTCCAATTTCAATCGAACTACAATGGCCAACGGATTTACTGCAAAGTGTCATGCAAATACGTTTCTCTGAATAAACGAGAAAAGCTCGTTGAGATGATTACAGCGACACATTAACTCCTGTTTGGGTGCAGAATAATGGAATATTAGTTCACATCAAAAAGACTATTATATTCTCCACAGAAAACCAAAATCTTGCTCAATTTTCACATTCATTCCTGAATAACAACCGCAACTATCCCATCACCACAGACAGAGCTTCAAAACGGTAATTGCTCATCGAAGTATCCATTATAGAGAGGACGAGATGTGATTGTTCTTGTTAAAGTGTGCGTAGTAAGTACTCCTATCATACAACCAAACTACCTATCATACGGCAATAAAGATGCTGATCGCAGTGAATTCCCTTTCTACTTTAAAGTCCAAACTGAGATAGCCAGAAGCAACTAGACTTGCATTACTCTCTTGATTTTATGTCATGAAGATCAGTAATTTGATTAGTCTGTTCAACGTAATCAAAAAGCATTAGCTCTCCACAGACTTCCCAATGTTTTAAATATATTTACACTTCATTTCCGCGAGGATTATTATAGAAGCCACATATAATTATGCCATTTCCCTTTTAATTGTATTAATGTGTTTGAGAAATCTTTTTTTAAACAAACTCAGAAAGTAAAGACAAAATTTTACTCTGAAGGGTTCAGTGCTCAATTTAATCACAATTTTCCTCCCCCATCAAAATGTAATTAGCTTAAAACCCCTGAAGAGCAGGTTGCAACATTTGTAGCAGAAAATTTCATACTTTAAATGTAAATCATTAAGAAGTCGCTGGTGGGGTGTAGCTAAATCCAAGACTTTCATTATTTGAACTTGGAGAATAATGCAGAGAGAATTTCTCAAGTCTCTACCTAGATAAAATATTAATTAGCAGAAAAACATCTAAGGAGAGAGTTGAAGTTGAATTGAAACAGAAGAGAGAACAGAGAAAACAGAGAAAGTCGTCTGAGCTCTTTCTCTTTGCTTTTACTTTTGCTACATGTTGTGCCTTTAATTCAACGTCGAATTACGATTTGCATACTCAATTCAAAACCCGACAACAGAACTCAAACAGAAGCCTTGCCTTAAGGAACGACACAGCTTTCGTCAAATGAAATAAGTGGGCTAAGTAGTAAAGGTATTGTTTGGCAGAGAGAAAGTAAGGTAAAGGTAAGTACTTGCATAGAAGTTTGAGTTTGTTGACTTCATTTATTAGTAACAAGATCATAAGCTACTTCACTCTATCCATCTGAAATATACAATCTCAGCCCAAAATATGCCAAATTATTCACATTTCAAAAGTACAGATATAACAGAAATATATATCCTTCGAGGACAAAAGATTTGAAAATGATGAAAAGATGAGAGCCGCATCGACAAGTTTAAGTTCACTTCACTGCCTTTCATCTACTGCCAAACAACAACTTTTGAACACACAACAAACGAAAACATGAAAGAAGATCCTTTCTACATAGCTTCAATATGGATTTCAGTATAAGAAAATGAAATCACATATACACTTTTCTACTCTACTCCATTTATTTCTATTGACATTCTCGCAATTCAAATCTACTTACTCCAACTCATCATAGTACGTGATACTGTCAATTTAACTTTATGGAATGGCTTCATCTATATGTATATGGAAGGTTGACATCAAGTGGCAGAGAAAATACGTTTCGTGAACTATGTATATACAGATAGTTCTCCCAAGAGGTTTTGACTTTGTGGTTTTTCATCCGACACAATTCGTATACGCTTTTGGTAATTTCTCTTTATTTATATTTCAAAAGAAATGTATAATTGATGACATAATGGGTAATTAAACAACCCTTTAGGGGAATTGTGAAATGTAATATAACATACCACAGAGTATGTATGTTTATTTTGAATGCGTTTAATTTGTTTTCCATTCAGTCACCTTTTGTATTTGTCAAGTTCATTGAATTGGTATATATGTAAACTAAAACTTTAGATAACAAAAGGATGAAATTTGGTGTGTTGGGAAAACAGGAAACCATATAAAAGCAGTGTAAACAAATAACTAAACACTGCAAAATCTTGTACATGTATCGACATAGTAAGTCTCCTTTAGATTTAAGTAAATTTCACCCCTTCCGCATTTCTCCAACAATTTAGTACATTCTCTGGTCTAAGTGTAAGTATGTAGTCAAATGGAATTATGAAAAGTAAAAACAAGACGCCCACAGGCTTCACCTTCTACAAGGAAAGGATCTCTCTATACTTCATGCATAATAATTTGCAGGCCAACCTTGGCGTGGGTGAAAGCGTGCTGTATATTTAAACATTAGCATTGATTGAACAAAATAGCTGGGAAAGTGTGGAGAACTTAACTAGTTGCTCGTTGTAAGTAAATTCAAAATGAGAGGGGAGAAAGCTTGACATTTCGATGGCCTAAAGCAATGCTTACTTTTACCTGATAGTCATACTTCAGTCAAGTCTGGCGATCAAGACAAGTCAAAAATCAATACATATTCCAACGTACCTCGTCATGTCTTCAAATAACAATCGAATCATGCAGAAGGGAGACTATCCAATGCAATTTTGCCCATCTACACTGAACCAAGAGAAACTACTTGAGCTTAAGTTTAAAATACAAACTGCAACTTTGGAGTAACAAAACTGCTATCTATCCATCCATCCACTTTACGTATCGTGTCGCTTTGATTTGATTCATTTTCCTCAATCGACTCTGTAAATTTTCGTTTGTAGCGAACTATAAAAGGTTCATAGTTTAGCTTTGCTAGACTAGCTGTCTGCCTCTTAAATCCGCCAAAGCAAAGCTGACTGAACAGAAAGAGGCACAAAATAGAAAAATGCAAGCAGCCTCAATCTCCATTACCAAAGTGGATTGAATAGAGAAAGGAGTCATTGGATTCGCTTTTTTCATGCACTCCACTGTCGTTCAATCTGCCCCATGATTTAGATGTCTGAAAAACTTCAATTCAATACAAAAAAGAGAAGGAATTCACTTTCCCCTCGTGTATCGTGTGTCTGTGTACACCACGAGCCATTACCTGAATGACATCAATACACATTGGCTTTGACTGGAGGTAGCAGACTTAAGGGAGAATATATATATATATATGACTGATTTCAAGAAGCCAACAAGGGAGGAATCAGTCCCCATGAAATTTAATAATGTGGTACATAGGACAACACAACAAGCAATCACTTTTTCTCTCTATTTCTTTCGCTCCTCCATGTTTCCCAATTTTTTCTTTTGGTGAAATCCATTCTAACATGCTTCTGTTTAACAACAAACGGCAATTTACGAGTTTTTCAGCTCAACAATTTTTTTTTGTTGGATAAAGTAAATACATAATCTATTTAGTTATTAATTATGCTGTCATTAGCAGAATTTAATGCTAAAGTGGGAAATCAACAAGGTTATTATTATTGTCATATAATAATCCACTTTACCACTGATAATTAATTTATATTGAAAATCTTGGTCTCAGACAAATCTAATTAGTCTTAATTTCTTATTGCCTATTGTAGAAATACAGAAGTAGCTGGATACCACTCGAATCAGAATTTAAAGTCAATAAATAAATAAGTACATATTTGTTGATATCAAATATCTGGAGCTGAATACAATAATGTTACTTGGAGTTGAGGAGAAACAATCAGGTTACAGCCCATATTGAATTTATTATTAAGCTCTCAATTCCTCGACAGATTTCGTAGAACGTAGAAAGTGACATACTCCATTAGCTCTAGGAATCCATGATTCAAAGATCCTCAAGAGATCATCATAAACGTAATTTGGCGAATTTCTCGTTCAGTGACATGGTAGTGGTAAATGGTGGCGTTGGAATAACCATCGGAGACCAATCTGGAATTGAAGCCCTCCACTCTGAATGATTTATGCCTGATTAAAGCGGGAGAAAGTGTGGCACTCCTGCTAGCTGCTAGGGGGACTTCTCTGACCTGAATTTCTCTTTTGCGAACATAACAGTTACAAATTTTAGACGTTTTCTCCTAAAGTTGATTACGATGTCAAGTCATAAATCATCCCTAGAGAATTTGAATGAAAGTTCTCTCAACTTATTTATGCATCTAGAGAAAGCAGGGAAGCCCAATGTGGTAGGAGAAACATGTGACAGATTTATGGCCAAAATACATGTTCATATGGAGAAAGCCATGCTTGTTTAGAAAAAGACGTTCAATAATAATATGCCACCACCAGCCTCTGTCAACCATTAATATTTATTTCCATCAAATGTCCCCACAATCAGATATTGATATATTTAATATTATATGCCATCTTTTCATGTGAAAGAATGCTTAATTTAATGACAGCTTCGGTACATGGCCATTTTTTATTGCGTTTTAATGTACCTCTTTGTCAGGAAAGATAAGACGAGTAATTATTGCTAAGAAATCACATTGGAAAAGTTGCCACTGTGTGCTTATCAGGCAAAAAATTTATGAACTTGTAAGGTGTTGAGAAGGCCATATAATGCATTCAATCATTTATATTCAAATAAATACTTTGCCACTTGTGAGAAATGTTACTGGCCATAAGTTTTTTGATATTGACCCAAGAATGTTTATATACACTCTATAATTATTTTCACAATTTTACAACAAATGTACATAATGCCATATATGTAAGCATACATACGTTTTAAGGCACGACATAGGCTGAGAGACTCTTGTACACATTTCGTGATTATGGACTGAATTTCTACTTTCGACAAACACAAACTAAAGGGAAACAAATTCCTGAATACGTTGACTGTGTACATAGACTTAATTTCCTGCCGTTTCATCACGCAATGTTGGTAAAATTGCATTTAAAGCAGTAATAAGAGTGTGGTGCCAATTTTTCTCAAAAATTACAGTAATTACCATGTGTCATTGGTCGATTCTATAAATCTACAATAGGGCTGGCCAAAAAGGTAACCAGCCCACTGAAGTATTTTGCCATCAATATGACTCAATTAAGCCAATTTAATGTGAACTTGAACAAAAGCTTTTATGAATACTTATTATGCTTGTTATGTAAATACAATGTTTTTAAATACTTTATAACGTTTGGTTCCGACATTTGAGCAAATAAACAGGTAAATAACAGACAAGTTGTGTTTACCTGTTGGTTTCCATTGAGCTGCGGAAAAGATGAGAAGGAGGATTAGGATGGGCTTTGAGAGTCCAAAATCTTGCAGAATGGGACAAGACATGTTGGAGTATCTTTTCATAATACGAGCTGTGGACATTTGCGAACGAGTTCAGTAAAGTCAAGGGATAAAATTAGATCTCTGGTTTGGTTGTGGTGATTGGAATGTAGCTGTTTCGTGAAAGGGAATTATGGGCAATTCAGAAGCCAAGTCAAAAGTCAGAAATTTCTCTCGTAAAGCTCGTATTGATTTCTCCCTTTGAAAAGAGTTTTGTTATCCAACTTTACTCACACAACTTGAGAAAGAATGTAAGATTTGTTCCATTAATATTTTAAGAGATTTGGTCACTGGAAGGAATTAGATTGAAGGAAATCTCAAACCAAGCCAAAATCTCTAATATACTTGACGCTAAGCTTAGTCTCTCATTTAATTCGGCTTCTTGATCTTTAGAACTGCTGCGGGTCCTGTCACGGCACAATGAACCAAGACGGAAAAGTTTTACGTAGTTTACGCTGATCTGAGTTGATGGGCTGCCAACTTTAGTCAAATTATTAATGAACAATCCGCTGCAATTGTTTAAGGGCTTTCACTTTTTAACTTGACAACATAAATTTGTCTCGAGCCATCCACCACTTATTCTCCGTCCAGATTCTTGTCTCTTTGCATTAGCTCCAGATTTCCTTTCTCCGTCAAGTTTGTTTGTGGCTTTCTTTCAACAGGGAATTTCCACACTTGGGTTTATTGTCACGATTTTGAGCTTTCTTTAATAGCGGATGTAATTTTCTAATATAACTCACCAAATTTTTTTGGTCTCAATAATATCAGTGTTGACATTAATAACTAGACAATATGATACAATAATATTAATAACTGTGAGTTTTATGTAGCAGAGCAGACCCAATAACAATACATATGTATTGCGTGGTCAGAAAATGCCGTAAATTTTTATGACCACCAAAAAACTGCACTGCTAACGATTTACGATTTGAGATATGGTTGACAGTTGTGTCAGCCAGCAAAACCCCGACACATAGTAAAGCTCACACTACGGCCACGGGGAAAAGGAAGTTTGTACTAATAGCAATAATAATAATTATTATTAGTAATAGTAATGGACTTCTGTCACAACTACCGGTCACCAGCACAATACGGTCAGAATTTCACTTGGCAAGCAAATCTGACGTATTATATAATAGATTGTTTTAAAGATTGTTTCACCCTATTAAATATACTTTTCTTAAAGAATGCTAAAGTTATTTAAATTCTAATTGAAACTTTGAGAGAAGGGAAAGTTTTGCAATGTATATTTAGAGAAGGGGATTAGCTTGAGGTTGATCGCATTTTAAATTGAGTTGCTGAAAACAAATTGCGTTACACCACAACTACTCCTCGTTTAATAGAGTGGAAGTGAGTTTTTATTAAATAAATTTTACAAGTTCAACTACAACTTATCATGAGTTGCTTTTATCTTGTTGTCCAAACCACTTACTCTCACATTCGAGACTTGTTTTATGTGCTCATTTCAACAAAATTTTATGGTTTTTTCCTGGTTAAATTTTCACCGACGTTCTACTGCAACATGTGTAGTCCACTTTTAGCCGGAATTATAATACGTCCACCGTTGTTTGTTCTCAAAGGGTCAATTCCCAGAGGACAACAAATAAACAGAAAAGTCAGCGGTAGCTCAACTTAAACTATCTCCTTTTGTTAAAAAAAACAAGCTTGACTTTACTTGTGTTGGACAAGGATTATTTATAAAATTGAAAGGAGAAATCTTTTAGCTGAGCAAACTAATCAAAGATGTTGACCACGTGTCCAGTATCCTCTTCGTTAAGGGTCCTTGTATCTTGTATTTATTTGTGATTTTTACAAGAGGATGCACCAAAAGAGTTAAAATGTCCAACGTATAGAAAATCCAGATTGACGGTCGGTCGGCTTCACTTTGAGTTCAACCCTTCTTTGGTTTTTGACTCGTCTCAAATGTTTGTGTGGAGATTTTTTCTTTCTTTCTCTGTTGTTGTCTTTTCTCTTCAGCTCACTTTCACTGTCACTTTCTATTAATACAACAAAGAAATTGAGATGATGAAGAAAAACCTCTTGTGTCTTATTCCATTGAAAGTGTTAACTTGAGCGTTATTTTATTTTTTTTTAAGAAAATGAACATGAAACACTGCAGTGTCGGTTGAATATCTGCATATGCTTTCTCTTTAGTAGACGAAAGCAAACTTCTCAGAAATAGTATTGCACAATCAGAAGAGTGCAATTTATATAACGACGCTTGACAGGGTGCAAGAAAGAGGACGAACCAACGTTTGTTGCTCAAAGCTCAAATGCAAACTGATGAGTTGAGTGGAGTCAGGCTACTACTACCCGGGTTTCGGAATTATCCCCCACTCGGCTTCCTGTGTGTATATATTTTTTTTATTCACACACTTCTTATTAAGTTTCGTCTCAAATAGCCTCAAATTTGCCCTAAACTTACAGTAACTTAAAACTATTATTGTTTTAAATGCATTTAAATGCTTTTAAATGCGCTGTTACACAATTTACTTAGAAAATCTCTAACTAGGGATTTAAGTAGATTATTTAAAGTAGTCGAATATATATTTTGCTGGAGAGAAGCAATAAGTTACTTGTTTCAATGTTGTATAATAGGAATTTGAAAAGTAGATCGAGTAATTTGAGATGAACATTGAAACCAATTGGCTTTGTTTTATCATATAATATGTACACTTAGCTTTATGTATACATGTTACCTTTCCCAATACTATAGTATACATGTGCCAGATTTTTAGTTCACTGCATTTGTTAATTTGAAAATATAATTCCCTAACCAGATTTCTTAGATTAAAGATTATATTTAACCAATTCTCCTGTGATTCTCAGTCATATAAAATAAATCTTAATTTTCCCAATTGCGTTCTTTACTAGTTTGCTAATAAAGAAAGTAGAAAATAAATCAAAATGTTTACAGCCTCTTGCGAATTATGAACTCATGCAAATAAACAACGTTAAAATTAAACTGGGGAAACTGAGACTTTCGAATTTCTCTTTTTTAGCAAAAATATTTACTTCATTGCTGAGAAAGCAGCGTATGCAAAATATATATTTAGAATTGACTCGTTGCATAAACTCTACTTTTTTTGTTAATACAAATAAATTCCCTTTTCCTTTCTGTCAAAAAGCTTGAGCTTTCCAAACAATTGCAAACATCTTAAGACATTCGACAGAAAGTTTGTTTACCAAAGAACCCAAGGCATTAAATAGCATTCAAATCGAACTAATCGTAAGAAAGTTTTTTTTATAGCAGCATAGTTTTTTGGTAGTATATTATCCTCAACATCTAACTAATCCTGTAGGTGTCAAATTTCACTAATATTGAGAAGAAAGTCTCGTCTCAAAGTTTAAAGGATCTATAAAAGTTTCTCTGTTCTCTTCAAGTCAAGATATTTTCTCTCCTTTTGCCCATACTTTAGCTGAGGCCTTTTCTTACTTGGTCGTGTACCATTTTCCCCAACTTTCTCTTTTCCCCTTATGACTTGGCGCATGATCTTCATTCCTTTATACAACATTCCCTTCGATTCTAACAGCAGCCACTTTCTCCTGCTCCAACAACTATTATTAACCAGCTCTCAATTCTTCCATCAATTTCCCTGTAACATATATACTATTGTATTTTAATACAAGAGTCCCTTTGAAAGCAAATATTGTAAGTTAGGAATACTAATTCAAATTGACATAACGTAACAGTCGACACACAAAATGAAGAAATGTGTAGATGCAAATATCGTCTGCGTTCTAAGGTTTTGTTCGTCAAGGGATGATTTTCACCTTTATATTACTTTAGAATAGAGATTGAAGGTTTTTGGTTTCAGAGATGGGAAACGGGGAATTATAGTTTGAATTAGTTTGAAATAGAGATTTCTTTTATTTCCCTAAATATTGTAATGTTTCCAAATTCAACGACGTGTTACGAGGGAAAGATACATAAAGGACGCGAGACTAAATAGCAGATTTGGCACTCACAACACATTTTGTTCCATATTCTAGCAGTAAATATTCTCATTGCGACACCAGACTGCTCTATTAAAGTACTCTTCATATCTTTTTTTGTTATACAATTAAGGCGGACACGTTGTTCAATGTTCTCCATTTTTAGTTAGTTCAAAGTTCAGTGACTCAAAAGAGTCGAAAGTTATCTCAATAATAAAATTGTTTCATGTTACATAAAATCAAAAAGTTTCAAATTGTTTTAATTATAAAAAAATAATTTCAAATAAAAGTTATAATTTTAAAAAAGTGTTTCAAAGAGGAAACAAAGGGAAAAGTTGTTCATTTGAATGGGGAGCACAAACAATTTATGTAAAAGGACCAAATATATATTTATCCGACCTGGTTAACCGTGTGATTCGTTGTCAGTCAGTCAACCAGAATTGAAATCATGACTTTCTAAACTGAACTGAAGGGTTCCACACACGACGACACATTACCATAAGTATAGCCACACAGCAACAATGGACACAAGTCTCTGAGCATGTATATTTAGTTTCTGAATGTATAATGATTAATCGGAATTAGTTGTTGGGAAGGGAAGTTTCACCTAGAGAAGAGTGGGTGTAGTTTAGGCTTCTAATCCAGCTCTTCCTAAATGAAATTCCTATTTAGCCAGCTCGCTTGTTTAAAGCTAATAGCCCAAAGTATAATCTGATGTGAATATATGAGATTTGACTATCTAACATCACTTTGTGTTTTGTGGTACTCTAACTATGTATCTCCCGTTTGGATTAAAGCTGTATGCATGAGTTGAAATTGTGCCTGTTGTTGTTCGAAAAGCATTAAATGATCTAGTTTCACTCATTGGATCCATGTTCAGTGGAACTTGAACAGTTTAACCAAAGCATGAAATTGTGCATTTGGAGTCTCAATTTTATTCACCAGCACCAAAGCCGACATTGTCGTTTCAGCTTGAACTGATTCATTGAATAGTTAGTTCATTAGTTATTCCAACTAGTCTCTACTTTGGAGATTGAATTGGCGGATTTTGTCACACAAGGCTTAGGCAAATGATTCTACTATAAAATTAAAATTATGCTTGCTAGTGTTGCTTAAATTTTAATGTATGTACATATGTATGTTCCACGTTTGCATAGCTAGTCCTAAATTAAAGAATCTCTGTTTGGCCAATTTTAACCAGAGGCAAAGGATAAATTTTGTCTAGTAATTTATTTAGAAATACCAGTAACGAGATCCCAACTTTACTTTGCTTCTAATTCAGGGAATAGTTTAACAAGAATTTATTGCGGATTCTAGAGGAGTTTGTAATTAATTTATTGGGCTAGTAACCTGTTTAAACTTTGGAAAATTTTACCATTTTGATTAAAGAGTTAAATAGGTAAAGTAAAGAAAGGGAGAAAGTACATTGAAATACAAACACCGCATAATCCAGTCAAGTGTGCTAAGGATTGTGATACAAAAAAAAAGTTGGCAAAAGAAATCTCAATTTGCCACATTTTTATGTAAGTAGGTGTTTTTTATCCAGACAATACAAGTCCAGTCAATGTGGGAAAGAAAAGACATGAGATTCTATTTTACGAATGACAAAATAATTTGTGAGGCAGATCAAACGGGCTAATAATGATACGTTTAGTTTGATCTGGATTGGGCATACATGTGAGTACAAATGGCTTTGTTGATCGAGTAAAGCCTAAAAGCAATTGGAGTGAACGAAATAGCCGTAATCGCTATAGTTTAGGACATGACTCTCTATTACTCAGTTTTTTGCTACAATGGACAATTTTCCATCTACAAATAGGCTCTATCCTCAAGGGCTCGGCGGAAGTCCAGTGAACCAACTTATTTTGATGCATTATTGCCACAATGTATAGTAGTGACCACTCGCTCAAATAAAGTAGATAAGTATAATCCATCCGCCTCAATAACTTTCTTTCTTTAGCAAAACTGTTTTGTTCTTAAATAATTCAATTTCTTCTTTCGGCCTCCTCCCCCTATATTTCCTAGATTTTTTTAAAAATAAACTTTTATTCATACAGTTTCGTAATTAAAAGTGAATGTATCCGACATGACTATAACTGGATGAGACAACTAGAGAGCTAAAATCCATGGCCATCAGACCTCAAGGGAAGAGTCTTGGCTTTTCTAGAGCAAGCTACTAAGTCAAATTTTGCTCATTCTCAATGCAATCCAAGTTTTGTTGCGGTTATCCAACTGAGATCAAAAATTTTGAACAACCATTTCAACTTGGATCGTTTTTCTTGTACGTTTATCTTTTCCCACTGTGGTTCAAAAAGTGAGTCAAAAGTTTGCAAGATGAAATTACATACATATCTAGTAACGTCACATTTTATTTGTGAGATATAACAATGGCACTCTGTGCTTGTGCTGTCAAGTTTAGTCTTATCACCAAGATATTTTCTGGTTGAATTACAGACATGTTTTGGGTTATTTATAACATTTGGTTATGTTTGCGGTGCAGAGAATACACTGGAGGTTGCCCTTCCGTTTATTACCATTCCTTTTTACCCATTTTTCACTTCCAAAACTTTGAATTTACACAATGTATTCTAAAATCGGAATTTGTTTTCACTTAGTGCTTTCTCCTTCCACAGCAGAAAACTTTCATTGTTATTTATTTCAGACATATATATATATATAGTATTATATAGTAGTACATACATATAACATGGGTATTTTACTGAAGATATTTTGGCCAGACAAATCAACAATGAAACTAAAAGACAAAGGTCAAACTTTATGACATATAAAACTCATCTTCCTTTGCCTTTAAAATTCGCCTAGAGCAGTTTTGAAGAAACTGTGTCATTTTATACTTCCTTCTTCTGTAGCCACGAAAAGCAGTAAATCAGTTGTCCTTGTTTTGTAAAGTTTTGAAAAGTTTAAATTGCTAAACATGTCACTGCATGTGGATTTTATTTATTTCATTTAAAGTTACAGGAAAAAGTTTTTGTAACATGATGATTTATGTGGTTATGAAACATTAAGCAAAAAACATTATCCAGTTGAGTTTGCAAAACTTATTTGCAGAGGTAAGTATTTATTTATACAAGTAGAATCATTTACCTATATATATAGCTCCATTAATTGTCTCGTGTTCTCTAGTTTTTGCAAATTCATGCCATTTAGTTTAAACGGTTTCGTGTTTGCTAATGGTTTTTATATTCATTTTAAGAGACAGAAATCAATAAGAAATTAAGTGTTGTTTGTTGTTATATTCACTACTGAATTTATACTCTAAAAGTCACAAAAATAGTATGTGTGCTGAAAAAAATGTATGCCACCAAATTTTCGATGAATATTCTGTCGAATGTAATCCATTAAAATCATATCCTGAAGCCCACTTGATGTAGAGTTGAAGGCACAGGAAAAGCTAAATCGAATGAAAACAAATGACAAAGTATTGAATCACGTTTACTCATTCGAGAATCAGTCTCTTTCTCCCGTAACACAATAAATTGAAAGGGTGGACTTTTATAAAGACTGACTGGCGACATTGCTTGATTAAAACATTTCAATTTTACATGTTGTCCAAAGGACACGCGTGTCTCATTCAAACACTTCCTTGCTCGTTTGTATCAGAGACACTCACCCTTTGTAGTTGACAAGGAATGAGCCACAGGGGAAGGAAATGCTTGTTTTGCATCCCGTATATAAATTGAAGTTGCCGGATATATAAAAAGAGTTCTTTCTTTCACAAAATTGAATTCATTGTAAACGAACAATTGTCTATTTTTTTATGTAATTGGAAAAAGGGAGCTTTCAATTGATCAATAACCAAAACTAATTTCGATATATTTTCTGTACATAAAGTACTTTTTGGATCGTGGGGAGTTTGAGTATGGTAGATTAGTTTTAAATATTTTATGGGAGTGAGAAGTCGGAATAATAATGGAGAAGATTGCTTTATAATACAAGGGTCGGATGGAATAATAAAAATGGATAATGGTTTGTGGGCGTCTATAATAAAATGAAAACTAACTGCACACTTGTCCGTTAATCATAAGATTATCGCGGAAGGTGGAGAAGAAGAAGATGATGATGGTGTAAATAAAAAGTTTCTTCAAGCTTAGATTCTCACAAGGTACCTGAAAATTGGAGATTTTTCCTAGAGGTTTTTAATGGATAAAGTTGCCGAACGGGAAGCCAGTTAATACCCAACAATCTCCTGACTGACTGTCTGTTATTTTTGAGCCAAAGGAGAGGAAAGTTGGAGAAAGCAACGATCTGGAATCTCTAAAGGCCCTTTCTGAGCCACAGAGGTAAAAATATGAGGCTTCTTAAACAGGGTCTCTACAGAATTATATGCCGCCTGCTTTCTATCATCAACTCACATCTACAACAACGTTAGCCAACTTACTTTTCGACTTTCTCTTTTGCTTTGGAATATGTTTGGCCAACTCTCTGCCTCCTCCTGTCCTCCTGACACTGATATAAAGCTCCTAAATGATAAAGCTCCTGAGTTGGAACATATATCACATGAAATAATGATGAAATGGTTGATTTAGACAGAAGTTGGTTACTTTTCTCAATTTTACAAACTATATAACTCATAAAAAGTCACTAACAAGGGAGCATGAGGTTGATGATGTGCTTTTACCTGCGTATAACACATCGTTTTCTTTCTTTCAAGAAAGAAGGAAGAAGCACTTCTCTGCCTCAGTTGAGTTGTTGAGGTAGAACTGTGATTGCTTTAGAAAAGTAATGAGTTCTTTGCGAGATTAATAATACTCGTACGCATCACTGCGAATCAAAAGGATGCGGAAGCTTCAGGAACCACTATCTCAATTTTCTCTCCATCTCTGTCTCAGAATTTCTCTTATTTTCTGGATTCAAGAAAAATCCTATTGACTTCCATCTTTTCGTAGATTATTAGTTTTATAAAGATCAACTATCTAGTAATTACAGGTCAAGCATCAGACTTGTCTATTCTCGGTTATTTCTAAATACATCATACAATGTTGTTTTATTTATCGATCTGTTTATAGACAAATATATATAAATCCTTATGATATATGACGCAAAGCATCTAGAGTACAAAATACCGGCTGTCTGGTAAATAGAGAAAAAGGAACAATGGAATGTCACATACTATAAAAGAATAAAAAGACTCAATTGGGGTTTAAATCCGTTCATTGGATAGGTTTGTCCCTGTAGCCTTATGAAAATACTTGTGGAAAAAAATACTTTTCTTTAAAGCTTTTTTCGCTCATATTTTGTGGGATGGAGAACCCAAAAGCGTCATCACTAGCCCTCATCCTCACCGATTTCTCCGACTTTCCCATCATTTACACTCTGCATCAACTTGAAACAGTTATTCCTCCTTCCTTCCTAAACATATAGATATAGATATAAATGGTTTTGGAAAGAATTGGTTTGAAAAGGAGGGTTGTGTGCTGTGTGTTAAGGAGCTGATAGCAAAAGAGTTGCCACAGGCAGAGCTCATTCCATTGAAGCTTCCTGTCGTAAACTCAATAAATTACAACATTTATCGAAGACCTGACGACATGCACCTTGAAACACATTTGTCGGTTGGTAGTGAGCAGTCTAAATCCGCCCACAAAGAAAGCTTTCTTTCCCAGAAGTGGGATTGTGGAGAACTTGTTTTCCCCTCAGACAAATCCAAAGCGAGAGAGTGTAAGGCGAAGATATGACCGCATCTCTTCAAATATCGCAATCAAGCCAACGAATAAGAAATTCTTTCTGATCCCAGGCTTACAATTCACAAAATCCTTGTCTTTGGCACTCAAAAGTAATCACCAATCCCATTTCAACCCTCTCCTAATTTGGTTGCCTAAGTCTGCTGCAGGTACAAGTTATCTGTAGGCCAAGTGTTGAGAATTAGGATGTGACTTTAGCCTCTAGTTGTTGAAAGATTTTGATTCTATCCTTAAGCCCCTTTCACGTAATTTGAAGAAAGCTAAAATATATGTATGTAAATGTATGGCTTTGACAATTATATATAATTTTATATCCAAGGATTAGGGATAAAATAATTCTGGCTTTTCTTTTTATATATGTGTGTATATACGACGTTGGGAGAAAGTTTATGTGTTGGAGTCCTTCAACAATTTATCAGAGTTGTACAACGGATTTTCTTTGATTCTTTTCCCAGCAAAACTTTGATAGTATCTAAATGAAAAAAGAAAGTTGGAAAAACCTACTTTTAAAAAATGTTGGGAAAGTTGGCTCATTTGTATTTGCCGTGATCAATTGACTTTTACATGTTTTGTTGGGGAAAAGTTTGCCACACACTTTGACTTTGCCAGATGAGTCTTGCTAGATACATGTCTTTGGAAATTGTTTGAACTAAGACCTATCGCTAATCACATCCCTTTAATCTCCATTTGTTCTGCGTATAATGTCAATCACATCACACAGAATAATCTGCAATCTCACGCAGTTTTATTTCTTTCAGGGATAAGTGGTTGTAAAATGCTTTTTAAAAACAAAATTAATGCTTGCAGTACTTTTTCTCTTTTTTAAAAAAAAATCAGACACTGTATATAAAAGAAGCTTAATAAAATCATGGTTATTGCTCCGTAGCAAAAATTTTGTACATGATAAGCAGAAAAGTAATTCTGCTCCACTTTTTATACCAAGATAATGTGAATTTCTTTAGTTTTCATTGCCATAAGCTCTAAACGTTGTGGAATATTAAGAGTTAGAGAAAGTCATAATCGTGGTTCTGAGAACATTGCATTAGTGGTTAGATGGTTTAGAAGAAGAAGAAGGAATTACGATACGATAACTGAGTTTATACTGGTCTTTAGTCCTAGCACGTGCTCTTCTTAATTCCACAACTTCTTGGATTTCCAGACTGTGGTTAAAAGCTTCGCCGTGTTCCTAAAAGCCAAACATAATGTTCACTTGGTTCAATGTCGTCGTATGCAATGTCCCTGATATCCTCATGCTCAAGATTAACACGAATTTCAAAGTTAATAAGTTAAGAACAAAGTTCTTTGGAATTATTGCAAGATTTGTTGTAGGATGAAAATAAACAAGACACTCTAATCCCAGATTCACATGAAAAGCTTCCTGCATAAATAACAACTATACTGCATGCAGTTAATACTCACGAGAGTCACGAGAAGAAAAGGTGCTAATAATAATACACAAAATAAAGAGTAAAAGAAAGGCAGTTTCTTAGTTAGACCCAGACTATAAACTTGTACTAAACTTGCTGCCATAATCATTATATGGCTTTGGAGAAGGGTGAAGATTGAGATGACATTTATTTAGTTGATGCTGCTCACTGAGTGTTAGTCAAGAAATAAATTGGAGAATAAAATTCCCATAAATTCACATGGAAGAAGAGGTGGGGAAAGAAATCAAGAAAATAAGAATGAGATTAAGATTCTCTTCATGAAATATGGTGTTTGGGTGAAAAACTTGGGGTTGATTTTATGTCACAAAAAGTACTAAACTTCATGGTGGCAGCTGTGAGAGGAATGAATCATGCCTTCAGTCACAACTAACTTCCGTCGCTGCTGACCTGTTTCCTTAAAAGGGTGAAAGACCCTGAATCATCCACAACTGCCCACTCCCCAACCAAAACGAGTCTCATATGTATCTGTCAATACACACAAATCCTTTTAGACACTCTCCATCTAAAAGTCGTCAATTTATATTGTTTTTTAAACTGGTTTTTTAAAAGCCAGATATTTTTTTAAAGAAGAAAAATGGAAAAAACGGGAATTTTTTCCCTTCCTTGTATTGTATTTGAGAGTAAGGGGAAATGCAGGGAGATGCAATCTCGTCCACGATTGATTTCTTGAGTAAATAAAATTACTTGACATTGAATTACCGCTCTTGTTGAAATTGTTTGGTAAGTGAACAGGAAGGAAAGCGTCTACAAAGCCACAAATCTCACGAATCTAATATTGTACGTATACCATAGATCCACTTACTTTATGGGTAAATAAGAGAAAGTAATATGAAAGTTTTCAAGTGGAAAAAGTGTGAGGAAGGAAGTTAAGGTTGAGTATAAATGTCAACAATACAAAATAAGTGCTAGTTTACAAATGCTGTCTTCCTAACAGAATTTTTGATTTTATATTCTCACAAAAGGATTGTATTTTTAACCAATTTGTAGTCGCAACACAACCATATAAAAATACAATGATGAATATATATGTACATCAAATGACATCACAAAAAAAATCGGATTTTACCTAACATTTGTTTATTTTTATATATTTTTTGAAAGAAACGGGAAAAATAGTTAAAGCTCAAAGTTCATCTTAAGAAGCTTACAATGCACATTTCTTCAATATTGAAGTCGAGGGAATGGCTGATCGTAACGGTTAAAATTGTGACCGACATGGAGACTGTGAGATTACAACAGTTGCGGTCCTTTTCACACAAAAACATTTGCAAGAAGAAGAAGGGCTACAAAAAATCTCGTCAAATAACGGAGAGAGGCAATAAGAAGTAATCGGTCAGCAGGCTTGGTCTCAACGACTCTCTTTCGAGTTTCAATTCCAATGTTTCTTGTGAAAACTGATGAAACCATTCGCGTTGAACAATTGGTTTTCTCATCTTTGAGCTTTCTTATCTCTTTGAACCTGATTATGGGATGACAGGCTGGGCACTTGATGAGCTTCTTTCCTCCTTTCTCCCAAAGAGAAAAGAGATAGTTTGAGTCTCATTATGGACTGAAGAGAGCCTCAAAGTATCCATCACATCAACTCCTCCCACTCCTCGTAAAGTAGCATAAGTACACAATTAAGTATGCCGTAATGGGAAGTAACCTTATTTAAAAGCGCACTTGAATATTTTAAGTGTAATTAAATTGGAAAGAAATGAGTTCTTTTTTCTTTACAATTTTGACTGGATTGTCCAAAAATGGATATTTTTAAATTTGCATTCATGACATGCTTCTTTAATACTTATATATATTCACGAGAAACTGGTTTACTTTGTTGTCTTGATCCACCGCTGCTCTAGTTATGGGAAAGCATGGATCTCAATTTAACAGAGAAAGTAGGAAGACTCAAAATCGATGGAAAATAAATAGCAATAACTTCCGGTTGTTGAGCTTGTGCCTTGCTCCATCAAATTATGAAGCTGCCAAGTCTTTATAAAGTTGATGGTTGGTTATTATTATGGAGTGGCGTTGGCAAAGGTGTGTGGTGAAAGTTGAGTAAAAGAGAGATCTAAGAAGTTGGATGAATATGACATTTAGTGGTGGAAATGAATGAGGAGATAGACAGAAGCTATTTCGTAGCTGAATTGAACAAAGCGATCAGTTCAGCTCCATTACAACCCAGAATTAACCGGCTTTGGAGAAACCTTGTTTTATGCCCTATTGACTTTCTCTCCTCTTGTTTTCCCCAACATTTCTTAACAGGCTCCATCATCGAATTCCCTCAGGTACCATCATCCTCGTCAAGACCTTTCTGCGGTCTTTAAGTTACTCTTAAACGATCCTATAAGAGTAACTAAGAATATTCCAGATTTTACTTTGTACATATATACTTGATTGGCAGTAAAGAAATAATCAATATTGGCTACGGTTTATGTATTTACAATGTAATTTGGAAAATATTTAGGAAATTTATTGTGAACTAGGGCAATTTCACCACACAACTTTACTATGAAACTAACTGTGGTAGAGTAGTAAAATATAATTTTGCTTTGCGTGGTTTTATGAACTTTTATGGCTGTCTACCACTTTTGAAAGTATTTGAAGTGAGTTGTGTTTTCTATTTGTTTGGTCAGTTTGGCAGAATGAAAAATTTATTGATTGTTCTCACAATGGTCTGCAAATCTGACAAAGAATGCTTTTAGCCGCATTTCATTCTTTACATTTCCGTGTTTTTTGAAGCTAAATAATGCCACAACCCTTTCATTGTACGTTGATGGACATATATAACTTGATGAATTTTTAGCCAACCTGACAGAGACATTTTATCCAATGTAATTCTACAGATAGAGATATGTACTTAATGTACTTATAAGAAGGATATTAATCCTTTTTCTCAACCCAATGTTTGTAAATATGTGCCTTTTATAATTTCATTTTTAGTCACGTCATTTCTCCTTCTAGATACAAATTGAAAAGAGAAAGCTTTATCTTAAAGTTATTACACACGTGTGTCAAGTTAAGACTTTGACGTTTGTGAATGAATGGAAATAAAAAACTTGCATGTCCTTTGGCGTAAGTGATCATTTATCATTATTCTCTCAAAAGAGTGAATTGCACTGTATATTACACAGCAGCATCTTTCTCTTTTCTTGACATTCGACACAAAGAAAAATGAGACGATAAAATGTTTCAATTGTACAAAAGCTAACCTCCATTATCTTGAAGAAATCTGTAAAAATATTACTTACAAAAAATGATGTTCTATATATATTCCTTCCTTAAAACATTCAAAGTCAAAATGTTTTCTAAAGTGTTTTTACATTATTGTCGATACGAGTTTTTTTAGAGATTGAATGGCGACTGTCTGATCACATTTCACTCTTTCAATTCAACAAAATTGGATGAATGTCTGTGTACCATATAATCTAAAAGTTGTAGGCGACATGAGACACCTCATTTTCTCCTCCCAAGATTGAAGGAAGAGGATCGAGTGTCTTTCATTGTTGTAAGGCGAAGCCACTCACACTACCACCATAATCATCAAAGGAAAACACGACGAGTTGGTAATAGTCATACTACCAGCAGTTTAATATATAGAACTCTGGTGATGATATTGGCAACGGTCAGAATAAAGAAAGGAGAGTGTGAATTGTGATGACTTTGTCTTCAAATAGTTGTGGAAAGGCATTTGAGATGATCCCAAAGAAAGCCACAGGGCGTTTGTGTGAAGTAAAGGACAGGCGGAAAACAAAAGGAAATGGAGTTTAGGAGGAAAGTGTGATTTGAACAGAAATCGAAATAATCTCAATCTCAGTTTCTCTCTCTCTCAGCTCAAACTATCGCGTTCTGTAAGAGAATGTGGCATTGTGAAATGGAACGGGCGTCTTGGTGGAGAGTGATATTACATTTGTAAGACAATAGAAGACCGTTTTAGATCTAGTGACGAGTTCATGTGGGTTCCGGATATTTGCCAAATTGCAAATTCTATTTACTACGATTCAATATCATAGGCCAACTTGTTTTATTGTATGTTAGTTATGCAAAGCCATGGCTGTTTACTTGAAGTTCTTTCAATTGCCTCATTCCTCTAGGAAGGGTGATTCTGATATCTGATTGGATTTGGTCCATTGTATGTCCAAAGTATAAACGAGGTCAGTCCAACCAGATCAAAAGGAGACTGATAACAGTTTCAATTTCTCTTTTCTTCTCAGTTACGCATGGATGGAGGAACAATGCTCATCCACCCACTCCCCTAAAGGCATCAACTTTTCTGCTTTTAGATTTTCTCTAGAAAAATAACACGAGGCGTAGAAATTAAGACGCAATACATATAATACATTGACTATTACAAAGTAAAAATAATAGTTTTATTATAGACATCTCTTTGCTAATATTATTTAATGCTAGTAACTGTTAATAATAATATTTATTTTATATAGGTGAGATGCCAATAATTATGTGGTTTTTTGGAGAAGCTGTCTCGGGGTTAATTCTTTTTAGGCAAACTTGATATCCATTTTCCTTTCCATTCAGGCATCTGTCTGTATCAATAAGTTGCATACAAAGCTTTCCCTGCTCTGTCTTTTCATTCTTTTCATCATGGGTTTGATCGGAGGCGTGAGCCAAAGTATAGTAATGTTTCAAGGAAATGCCACTTTCTCGGAACAAACAACTTCGTGGGTAATCAAGCATAAAATTGCTTGATATTCCACCATAACAGCATGGAATACAAATGAAACTAGCTTTCGCCGCAATACATTTGCTACTTAGAACTAGATCGGTGGCAATTCCACAACCGTGGAGGGCAACGCCGATCTCAAATTGGCTATCAAAATAATCCAAATTGCATTGATACAACAAAATATTTGTAAGCCCTAGTCGTTCAATTCTATCCCAACCACGTCGAAGCGAGTCTTCCTTGTTCTCTACTAAAATTATTTGGCATTTAGGAAGTAGCCAAGCTAGCAAAATACCGACATGTCCGCCACCCGAACAAAAGTCTATAATTCGCAAGGGAACTGTTGGACTAGAAATATTTTTCCTCTTGGCTTTTTCTTCTTCTGCTGCAACAACTTTCATCACTTCAACGACCATACTGGACAATTGTTGACATTTTCTTTCTCGACGTTTTTCAGGCAGACCTCCGCCCTCAGGTTGAGCAAGGATCGGAATGTTATCCCAATTTAAGTGTGTTGACACGTCAGTAACATTGAAAATGGGTATTTCTGCATTTTTAACAAAATCTAAAGCTTCTTGTACATCAGATTGTTTGGTGAAAGCTCGTGTAGCTGGGTTATATCTTGATTTGTCACTCTTGTACAAGCTTCCTTCTACCACATTTGGCATATTCCATATTGTTGATGAAGGTTTTCTAGCCTTTTCAGCAACATTAATTATGCTTGCTATTTCAAATTTATCATTCATTTTTGAAAGCCAGGTGAAAGTTTTTGGAACAAGTTTGCAAAGTGTTTCTTCTCCATATATAGAACAAAGTATGGACATGCAAGGATAGATAATTAAATCTGATAGAAGCATCTCAGAACCTTCAGCAAAGTCATGCTTTAGTTCTGTTATTTCCGTCTCATTTAATGCTTTCAGTTTTTCTACATGTAAACTAGTTTGCTTTTTAATATTGTGAATTTTTAAAGGCCTCTGTAAATGATATTCAAATCTGACTAATTCTTGAGATATAGTAGAATCATGAGTATTTTTTCTTGCTTCAGTAAACCCTTTAAAAATATCCACTTCACAAAACTTTGTCCACATAGACACCTCCGCAGGGGCTTGTAGACATCCTGTTCTGAACCCCAAAAGTGAAAGCACCGTTTCTTTAAAATTAAAAAGGTTATTTTCTTCCACTGGGCTTAAATTTTGAATGTGTAATTTCATATACACATACTTTAAAATGAATCTTAGCACTGAACCTAAGCCAGTAATTAGCAATTGTTTTTCTTCAACTATTATCAAGGGTCGTTTTGGAGAACAGGAAAACTTTGCAAACGAATCTTCTTCTTTGTGTTGTAGAGATGCAGAATTTTGGAAAAAATTAAGTTCACTTATTATAGGACTACTTTTGCAACTGTATTTAATATATTCAGGATTTTTTGAGCTTTCTTTATCAGGTCCATTTCCTTCAGAATTTGGAATGCTTTTAATAAATGAAATGTCAATCCATTTGTAAAATCCATAATTTTCAACAATCCATAAAATTGTGGCACTTTTCATTGGCAAACATAACTCACTGTCGTTGTCTTCGTTAATTGCTTGATAATTAAAAATCGGAAGGCGTAGTTTCGGTTTCTTGCTAATAGTTTCATAATAATTTTTCGCATTTGCATCGAATTCTTCTTTTGAACCTTTGTTATTAGGGCCCATTTTGAATATTTAAGTGATTGACTTTGAACAACGAAATTCAACCCAGTCTCTTAATTTACATTCCAGATGCTAAGCGTTTTTCAATTTGTTTAATTGTTGCTCGTTCAATTTGACTGGTTCGAAATTTAATGAATCCAAATGAAACGACGGCAATCAACAGCATAAAACTTTCAAAAATCCAGAATCTTGTTTTTACTGCTTGAGGAACAACAATGCAACTATAATGAGAGAAATTAAAACAAAAATTATTGTTTGTGTTTGTTGTTATAATTAGTTAGCGAATAATATAATAGAAACCTTCTAAACGAAGTTCCAGATTTAGTACAATGAATCGTTTCTTTTAATCCTGTTAGCTCACAAGCTGGAATACTTCCACTATTAATTTCGAAATCTGCAATAAATATATGATTATAATCTCTTAATATCTATAATCATTGGATATTTTGGCGTACGAGTACAAGGCGAACAGGGGACAACAATTTTAAAATCCTCTGTAACCCAACACCCGTCCCCTTTTGACGCTGCAAACTCGTTCTTGTTGAAACCGTCGTCGCTTCCTGTATCAATTTATATTATGATGATGAAACTCTTTTAATAAACTCTAATTTCAGGTGACTACCGTTTGCGACGTGACTGTCGTTGGGTACAGGCGTCGGGGACTGATTCCAGTGACTTTCCGATGTTAACCTCTCCTCGAGGATTAAAATTAGCACCGTCAATCTACAAAATCAATTTAATTTGAATTAATATTCATCATTTATATATGCATTAATTTAGTGTATTAATTCGAAAAATACTTACATTCCTAAAATAATAATTGAAATTATCATACGACGCTTTGTGCAGAATTCTATCATGATTTTCCTTCACTATTTAAGGTCGCTGGTCATGATGACGACGATTTTGTCAAGATATTAAATATTCAGACCCCGATCATCTGTCCAATTGAATTCTGCAATTAGTCGAAGAATGAGCTGGCTGAAATTCAGCCGCTGAATCTATGAAGTATGAGTCACAAAATAAATATTTATTTCATATTTTTACTCTTTGAATTTTTTACCTGTATAAATAATTACACATTCCTAATCTCGGAATTAATTTTTCTACGTTGCTAAATTAAAAGAAGTTAAGTTAAGGATGCTAGAGTAAATTACAATTTGTAAATTGTAAATTGATATTCAGTCAGCCGGGTAAGGAATAATCAATAATAATATTTTTCGTGCGACGAATTAATTTTTGTGAGTTCAGGTCAGATTAGTAAACCTCGATTGACTAGTTTGTTAATTTGCCAGTTAACTTGTTGAGTGATTAGAGAGTCTTTACACATCCCGGGAGTTATTGCTTTCTCCGGAAAAACTATTCGGGAGAAGTTGCTTTCTCCGAATCCCTCTCTTGGACCCAGCCCTTTAGTCTTGCTCTCACTATTTTTAATCTTCCTCAAAACACTTAAATGAAGCTTCTCTAATTAAAAGTGTTCTTTTTGGCGTCTGTAGGGCCCAAGTGCCATTGTCATCATGGGGTCACTTTTCCGAAGCGAAGAGATGGCTTTGTGTCAACTCTTCCTGCAAAGCGAAGCAGCTTATGCCTGCGTCTCCGAATTAGGGGAATTGGGATTAGCACAATTCAGAGATGTAAGTTATTCAATATTCCTTATCGTTATTATTTAGAGGTCCTTAGGTCAAAACAAAGCCGCTTTTAAAGTCGTATAGCTAATTGTAATCAATGTCCATATGATAAAGAGTTTAATTTGTACGAAAATTACATTTATGAGCAAATTGTTCCCTTACATTATTATATCTGTTAGCTAATTGTAATTTTTTACTATTGTTCTTTCTGTATAGCTTAATCCGGATGTGAACGCGTTTCAAAGAAAGTTTGTCAATGAAGTTAGAAGGTGCGATGAAATGGAACGAAAACTCCGTTATTTGGAAAAGGAAATTAAAAAAGACGAAATTCCGATCATGGATTCTGGAGAAATCATTGAAGCTCCTCAGCCACGAGAAATGATTGATTTAGAGGTATTCATTGAATACTATTCAATTTTCAATTATCTTATTCGTTTTTTTACTTACTTGTTACAGGCTACTTTTGAAAAACTGGAAAATGAGTTACGAGAAGTAAATCAAAATGCAGAAGCTTTAAAACGAAATTTTTTAGAGCTCACTGAGTTGAAACATATTCTAAAGAAAACTCAAGTTTTCTTTGATGAGGTCAGTGCTACTTCATCAAAATATGTATATGCGGCTGAAATTTTTGTATGAATCTGCAAACTCCCTCTTTCCAAAGCTTATTTATTCAAATTTGCACTAGCGATGCATGAGAGTGGACATTTAAAAATTATTTTTAATTTTGATATTTAATTTGGCATGATTTATTTATTGTTTTCTTTTTATTGGTTTGATGCTTTTAATCTTGGGAATATCCTTTTTGCTGACCAATGATGATGATCCTGCTTGTTGGCAATATTTTATTTGGATCCCATTGCTTACAAAAAATAATAGAATGATGATTACTCTTACCTTTACTGTCATGACTCGTACTCATACTCTCAGATGGCTGATCCAAGCCGAGAAGATGAGCAAGCCAATCTTCTTGGAGGAGAAGAAGCAAGGTCTGCTGGCCAGTCGCTAAAATTAGGGTAACTTTATTGGTCTTTTTGCTTTACTAAATACCTTTAAAATGTGACTATTTTTCTTTTCTTCGTCTTTATGCTTTTTCACTGACACTTGAAACTCGCTGCACTGCGAAAGCGAAAGGCTTGAGCTAATAAAAGCTATAAAAATTTGACAATATAGCTCGGTCAAATACAAATTGAAAAATACTTGTACATATTGAAAAAAAAATATATAAGGTTCAAGGTTTTGATTTTTCAATCAAATACATTTTACGTGATTTTACCCTTTTTCTTCACGCTGTTTTGGCTTGGGTGTCCTTTGATCATTTTATACTAAAATGTGTGAATGAATTTCAATGAATGAACGGTTGCTTTATAAAATTAAAAATGTAAAATCATTTAAAGGATGTTATCATAATTATTATGATTTTAATTCTAAAGCGAGAAACGCGTGAAGTTGACGAATCTTTGACTGCGAATCTCATTGATGAGGCTGTATATGATACTCCCCATATTTTGGAAATTGCTGCAAAGCAAGGACAGCTTGGGTATATTTTCTTTTTAAAATTGTTTTAAAAAAATATCGTTCTTAAATACGACGAGAAGCCTTTCGCTTTTAAGAAGACAAAAATTGAAAATAGTCACCACCACTAAAAATGTATTCTCAATCCGGGATCTGTTAACTTATTTTTAATATAATTTAGTTTTGTCGCTGGAGTAATTCTTCGAGAACGGATACCAGCGTTCGAAAGAATGCTTTGGAGAGCCTGCAGAGGAAATGTATATTTGAGGCAAGCAGAAATTGACGACCCACTCTGCGATCCTGCATCAGGAGAACAAGTTTACAAGTCAGTCTTCATCATTTTCTTCCAAGGAGAACAATTGAAAACCAGAGTAAAGAAAATCTGCGAAGGATTTCGTGCGACATTATATCCTTGTCCAGAAACGCCATTGGATAGAAGAGAAATGGCTGTAGGTGTAATGACCCGAATTGAGGATTTGACCACTGTTTTGAATCAAACTCAAGATCATAGACATCGGGTTTTGGTTGCAGCAGCAAAAAATTTGAAAACATGGTTTACAAAAGTCAGAAAAATTAAAGCAATATACCATACCTTGAATCTATTCAATTTGGACGTGACGCAAAAGTGTTTAATAGCTGAATGTTGGGTTCCAATGGTTGATTTAGAATCTATTCACCATGCTCTAAGAAGAGGAACAGTAAGTAGTAAACAAATTTTATAATAATTAATATTAATAATTACTATTTAAAAAAATATTACTTGCAGGAACGATCGGGAAGTTCTGTTCCTCCAATTTTAAATCGTATGGAGACTAGGGAAGTTCCTCCAACCTACTTTCGTCTAAATAAATTTACTAAAGGATTCCAAGCCTTGATTGATGCTTATGGGGTAGCATCTTATCGGGAAGCCAACCCTGCACCATATGCAATCATCACATTTCCTTTCTTGTTCTCAGTAATGTTTGGAGATTTTGGTCATGGATTTATTATGACATTGTTTGCAATGTGGATGATAATGAATGAAAAGCCATTGATGAATAAGAAATCTAACAACGAAGTAATTCAATTTAACCATTTATGACAAATGTATGTACATTGTTTTAATTGCTGTATTTTAGATTTGGAACATTTTCTTTGCTGGACGCTATATAATCTGTCTCATGGGATTTTTTTCAATGTATACTGGATTGATCTACAACGATTTTTTCTCAAAATCATTGAACATTTTTGGGTCCGAGTGGTTTGTTCCGCAAGAAACAATGTCCATAATCAAAGAAAAAGAAGTGATGCTGGATCCTAAAGATGCATACACGGATGAACCTTACCCAATAGGATTAGATCCTGTTTGGCAGGTGAGCGCAATCAATATCAATCCGATATCATTTATATTTATTTGTTCTATTTTCAAGGTGGCTGAAAACAAGATTCAGTTTTTAAACGCCTACAAGATGAAAGTATCAATCATTGTGGGAGTTTGTCACATGATTTTTGGAGTCATGATCGGCTTATGGAACCACTTATTTTTCCGCCGACAAATTAACATAATTTGCGAATTTGTCCCTCAAATAATCTTTATGACATTTCTCTTCTTTTATTTGTGTTTGCTCGTCTTTCACAAATGGACAAGCTATTCAGCAATTGCAGGTAATTCACACGAGCCAATTCGCAAAGAACATGTGAATATTGTAAATGATCTTGGACTCGTTTCATTATAGATAAGCTCGGGCTGCAAGACGAAGGAGCACACTGTGCTCCATCAATTCTCATTACTTTTATCAATATGGTTTTATTCAAATCATCTCTACCACCGAATGGAGAGACTCCAGAATGTAATCCATATATGTACGGTGGTCAAGAAGGATTTCAAAAATTTTTGGTCTTGATTGCTCTGCTATGTGTTCCATGGATGCTTTGTGCAAAACCATATTTGATTCACAAGGAAAGAATGCTACAGCTCAACAAAGTATATTACTTTTGAATTTGAATGAGTTTAATCGATAAACATTTTTAATTATTACAATAGGCAAATAATGGAAACGCTGGTCTCATGGAAGAAACAGATGCATCTCAAGCCCACATGGTTGAAACAGGAAATGCCCCCGTCGAGCACGAGGAAGAATTTAGTGACATTTGTATTCATCAGGCAATACACACAATTGAATATGTTCTAGGATGCGTATCAAACACAGCGTCTTACCTTCGACTTTGGGCTCTCAGCTTGGCACATGCCCGTAAGTTGTATATATATATATATATATATATATTCAATTCATTCCAGAAATAACATTTCTCTTAATTATTTTATTTTATTTTAATGTTTTATAGAGTTGTCTGAAGTACTTTGGAGCATGGTCATGAGAATTGGATTAGCACAAACGGATTGGTACGGTGGAATTGTACTATGGGCAATTTTTGCAGCATGGGCTGTGCTTACTTTGGGAATCCTAATTTTAATGGAAGGATTATCTGCTTTTCTGCATACTCTACGATTACATTGGTATGAAATTATTTCATTACAGTGGGATGAAAAATTATAATAATAATTTGCATTTGTACTTAGGGTGGAATTCCAAAACAAATTCTACACAGGGGCTGGCTATCCTTTCATGCCCTTTGCTTTCGAGACAATTTTAGAGGCAGCACAAAATAGTGAAATTGATTAAGCTGTCTTTAGTAAATAAAATCCAATAGCAAATACTAAGATCAATTAAGAGTAAATTAGATGAATTTCTGTGGTATATAATAATATATAGTGTTGTAAAAGATTTAAAGTCTGTACACTTACATGTGTTAATCGTATGGTAGCTTTACTTTGTCACAAAATCAATCAGTATCAAATATTTTAATCCATGACTATCCATGAATATATGTTCCTTTTCTATTTTAATTTGTTTTATTGGTAATGTCCAAATCTTAACTCATCTCATAACCACATAAGTACTATATGATTTATAAGTATTCATCAGTAAATAAATAAACAATAAAGATTTTAGTAAACTAACAAACTCTGAAATTGGCTATGCCATTCATTGTTTGCTCATCTTTTCAATGTTGTTGTAGTAGAGACGTTTTGTTAGTGATAGTTTTTCTACTATGGCACTTGATACGCTTTTTGCTGTTTGGTAAAGTATCATGTTGTAGTTTATAGTAGCTCGCATGAGAAACCATTCCATTGTTTGACTTTTTTAGTTTTGCTCTACTTTTTACACGTAACCTATAACTTGTAGGGAATAGAAAATGTATATTTTTATTTAATGTCCTCTTCCGTTACACTTTTAGAAATTTCTGAAACGCGTAAATAACTACTAGTGAGCTTGTATCTAATATAGTTATAAAACCAAGCTTTAACACGTATAAACATCATAAATTGACATCTTGATTATCAAGTCTTGATACCACCAGGATAATTTAAATTGATAAATTTACCAATGACCATTTGGCGTCATTATGCAATCATACGAGGATGTCTACAGCTCGGATGACGCTGGTTCCCCAAATGGGAAGGTTCAGGACAGTAAGACAAATATTTTGTTGAAAATGCCATCATTTATGTACATATAATAACAATTTGCCTAACTTATTTAGTTCGAAAAAAATGGGCGATACAAGAAGATGAAGCATTAGCCCACAAATTACAAGATGAGGAAAGTATGTTAACAATATTATTATTATTACATGCATATCATGAGGCTATTTAGTATTTGCTTATCTCATTGCATTATATCTCTCGTCTGTACTCAGTTCATCAGCATTATGCGGGGAACAGATCCAGAAATGCTATTGTCCGTGAAGATGTCCCACGTGCAAAAGAAGAACAGCGTAAAGAGGAGGAAGAAGCTTTGCACCAAAGACTACATCACTTGAGTTTGCTTCAAAAGCAAGCTGAACAAGACGCTCAACTCGCTCAAAAGTTGGCAAAAAAATACGAATCTCAACAAGAATCTGAAGCTGTAAGAGTTATTGATGAAGATGACTTTCATTTTGGAGAAGGGGCAAAGGATGAAATGTCTTTGCTGGGAGCTTCGTCAGCATGTCTTCCAAGCACATCCAAAAACCTTTCGAAACTAGGATGTAGTAGCACTAAATTTATAGATGAGGAAGACTTACGAAGAATTCAAGAAGCAAATGATGCCGTAAGTTATATTTTTTAACCCTAAATTATTTCAGAATTCAGAACATCTCAAGATCGTCAAAGCTTTTCTCATCAGGTCACCCTGTGGCAATTTAGTGCATTTAGTTTCTATAAGATGACTAGACTGTCACTCGGTAATTATTATGAGAACCTGTCAACGAATTAACTCAAGATAATACATTAATCAAGAAGCATATTTTGCATGCCTTCGTAAAAATCTCTATATCATACTGTATTATTGTACAGGAGTTGGCGAGGAAGGTTCAGGGTGATTTAGAACAATATGAAAAGGACAAAATGTTGGCTATTGAGGCACAAGATAGAGAGCTTGCAAAAATGTTATATGAAAAGGTAAAAATATCTCCAGTTGAATCGCTTTAAAAATTAATTGAAAATTGAGAACAATTTGAATAATTAATATTAGGAGAAGGCGAGACTAAAGCGAGCTAAGGAGCGAGCAAGATTGAAGGCAGAGGCAGCTGCAGTATTGAACAAAAGTTCGGCAAGTGATGATGATCATCTTTCGTCTCCAGCCCAATCAGAAAGTTCCCATGAAATGACGCCTTCATCAAAATCATCTAGATCTAAACCTGAAACTCCTCCTGCCATTCCAGACAAGTCAACTAATCATGACAGTGTTCTTGGATTTAAAGCCAATCCCAAAAAACTACCACCCCAGCCTTCATCCTCTTCAAGAGCTAACGACGACCCTGTCCCACCTTATATGCCAATTCTTGGGTTCCAAAGACATTCCAAGGCGTCAAGTCCAAAACGACCAATATGAATACTCGCAGGTATACTTGGTTCCATTTTTAATATCATGTCAGAATCTCAAAGACTACTTATTAATTTAAAAAAAAACACAAATACTCTAATAATTTTAAATAAATTTTGAAACGGATGTACTAGCTATGTTTATGAAATAAAATATTAGCCAATAATTTATAAATGAAAAATATCATATAAATTATTTGTATAAGGAAGATGAATATCTATGCTGGCATTTTCATGAGATGGCACCATCCGAAGACATTTGATCCCTGACAAGATCTGAAACTTCTTTCAGTACCTCTGGCCTTAGCAAATCTTTACACTGCAAAAGTAAAGAATGAATATTTATAATTCACCATGATATTTGTATTAAGTAGTATTAATTAATTATTATGAATTTCACACCTCATATTTCATTGACATGTCATATGAATACATCAAGCTCGTGTCAAATATTGGAAGCCAGGCTTTAGATAATGCTGTAACACAGTTTTTAAATCTAGCTACTGCAAACCGGTCCTTTTCCGAAATTTTTAACTGTAATATCGCAAAAAATTGAGTACCTTATATTTAATTATTTTTTTAAATCTTTGAAATCACCTCTTCTAAGACAGTTTTTTTGGGGTCAGACTCTTCTTGTTCCATATTAGTTCCAGGCATCCTTCCATTTATCAATGAAGAAATCCACACATAACCGTTATTGCCCAAAATTACACTAATTCCATTTGGAAGATTGTGAATGTGAGTTTTCCTCCGTTTTATCAAAGATGCAGGAACTTTGACCAAAGTCCCAGGTCCAAGCTAAAAAAAAATTTATGAAGAGACTTGTAAGAAAGTATATTAGACGATTTTATAGACGTTCGGTCGGTATTGCTACCTTTCCGTATTTGACGCTTCTGGTATGAAGCGCAAGGGTCCCATCATTATAAACACTTTGAATTTCAGCACTAATCATGTCACCCTCTTTTAAAATTTCTCTCATGGCCAATTCGTCTTCCGCAGATCTTCGCCTCTAAAAAAATAGCACAAAATATATCGTCAACTTCTCAATCTTTTCAAAATATAAATTATAATACTGTAGTGTTGATGGTTTACTAACCAATTCCCCCGAAGGAAGATTAATACTTGATAACAATAAAACTCCTTCCAAAGGTGCATTTATGTCAATTTTCCAACGTTTTTGCATCACTTTCACAACTCTTCCGACGACAACGTCCCCGACCTGTTGATATAAGAGATTATTACAATTGAAAATATATATTTAGGACTTGATCAAGATGAATTTAAAAACTACCTCTCCGTTGTATACTCCACCCACACCTTTCACTGTGACTAATTTGTTGACCCTTTCGACTTGTCCGCAAACAGACGCTATTAAACTTCCATCCGGCGAAACGTACGTCCCATGTCCCCTAAATTACAATTATTATTTAAAAAATCCTTATTATAAAGATTGAATTGAATTATTTCAACCTCATGAAGCCAGACTCTTTGGTTATCGTAGTCCCTGGAGTCACAAAGTTTTGTACGGTTGATGTTCTGAAGGGCCGTGGTTTATTTCTATCGTCTTCCCGAATTATAAGGTCAAAACCCGAGCCAGGGTCCTTATTAGAGGAATTCGCCATTTTGAGTTCTAAATTTCTAAGTATTCACTATCAATTGATTGGACAGTATCGGTGTTTGTGTTTTAGAACAAAATTTTGTGCAGCATGGATCTTTATTAGCGGTTATAATCCTAAAACTTGAGACGTTTAATTTGCTTTATCAGGATGAAAAACATCCATACTTATGATACTGTTGATAATATTAACTTAATATAGCTCGAGTCAGGGGTTTGTATCTCTTCAAATCCCATAACTAATGATTTCAAAATTTTCAATCATTGAATCTATTCTAGGCAGAGTTTTTCATGATTTCAGTATTTGGTAACGTAGAACTCTTATGCAAAATTTTGGAGCGATCGGCTGAGCGGTTTGGGCTTGGGCTCTACCGTGTCCGGGACAGACAGACATGACGGGCATAAGCCCTGACTAAAAAGGTCACAAATCGGGCATAATTTTTTACTAGATATGGGTCAAACAATTTATTTTCTACAAAATAATTTTAACATTGTCATAAAGTAGCTAATTTTTGTGTTCATTCTTTTGTGTTGCATAAAGTCCACTTTGTTTTAATTGATCTAGTTCACTCATCGATTCATCAAAATCAAAAGTTTTGGTGACGCCAGTCAAATAGTGGAAGTCAGCAGGTCGACGGAAGAAATCTTCCAAAAGGACATAGGCATAGCCTGACCCATCCTTGTACGTCACGTCCCTCATCCCAAAATTCCCAAAACTTGACTTTTGGACTTTCATTGTCCCCGCAACAAATTCCTGTCGCGTCAAACGCCCAGGGATGGGAGACCCATAAAAAACAGCCACACAATGATTCTGCAATAATTGAAAGCCAAAGCTAAGTCATTATTTATTAAAAAATTATAAAAGTGACATTTTCCTCTTGTTGATAAAAAGCGTCACCTGTTTCCCAACGTAAATTCTGAGGGGTAGCATTCTCATAAGTTTGAACATTGTTGCTGACAAAGTGACTAGAAGAACTGCCAAAAGTGCCATAACTTTTGCATCTTCAACAAGGACATCTGCTGGACCTGGGATGTTGTCTACAGCGTTTGGGTCAGAACTCTCATCGTCCAATAATCCAAACATTCTTTTAACCGAATCTCTTGATTCTTTAGTGGTTCGTCGAAAGGTGCTCTGTGTAGCTTCTGCAAGCTCCGTTCGCTCTTCAGGGCTCATGCTTGACTGAAACAAGGCGACAAGTGAAGTCACAACCGTCGCGCCAAGCGCCAGAACCACCGTCACTTGAGCCGGCACAATGAACCATTGGAAATTGGATTTGTAGACGAGCTTAAATTTTTTGGGGTTGAGTCCATCCTTCTTGTGAAGAGCGTCGACGGTTTTGGGAGTGGCGAATGGGGTCGTTTTAAATGTCGAAAACCCATTTTTCGTCAAACACAAAGAGGAAGCTGACAAAGGACACTGATTTTTACCACAAATGAAAGTTTGGGTTGATTTTGGGGAAGGAGAAAGTTTTAAAATTGAAGAAAAACTCCGAAATTGGCTAATCAACAAACGATTTTTTATTGATAATCTCGAAAGGATCTGCATTTTTGTTTGGAAACTATTTGCATATGAAAAGCTTATAAATCCAACTCCGAAATTTCGGTATTATGCCGATTTGCCGGGCCAATTTTGGGGCAGGTGAAATTGTATCTAAAAATGCAACCATTATTTATTGCCATTTATTTTAGAGCGTTCTACATTTAACGCTAGTTGTATAATATAACTTATCTATTAATAAGGCCCCATTACAATTTTATTATTATTATTATGATATTCGAAGTTTTAGTTTTAGATTCCGATAGTTGAGATCACATTATTTACGTTATCATATTTTATGCATCGGCGAATTATCAATTTTAAATTTTAAAACCTAAGTTGAGCTAATATTATATGTCCATCAGTTCTTCTTCGCTTTCTTCGTTATGAATTCGATGCTCTCCGCCGTGTTCGCATTCTTCCTCGTCATGGACATGACGTCCATTCTCCATCACGCTCTCGTCATTCTCATCGTTCTCATCAACAAATTCAGAAACTTGTTCTTTGTGTTCAGTCTGTTCTTCGTTACCCGGGTGTTCTTCCTTAATGTTCTCAGGTTGGAGTATTGGAATAGGGGACTGGGGCGTGAGGGGACGGGGGACATTCACTGGACTCGGAGTCCTGCTAATAGGGATGTCCATTTCGGGTGTAGGCACATTGTAACCTATCCCAGGGTCAGGGGTCTCGTCTTCATTTTGATAGCATAATGTGTCTGAACAGCCATTTGTGATATTGTTATCTTCACTTTCAACTTCAGCTTCAGCTTCAACTTGAGCTTCAGCTTCAGCTTCAACTTCAGCTTCAACTTCACCTTCAACTTCACCTTCACCTTCAGCTTCACCTTCAGGGGACGGGGTCCGAGACATTGGAGAAAGAGCTTCGTCGTCCGTGTAAATATGTTCAGCCGCAAAATCCCATAGCAGATCTTCAATTTCTTCTCTTATGGGTTCAGGGCATGTATCTAGACAAAATCCTCAGTCAAATTATTAAAACAAACATTTTCTTTGGTCACAGACCTTCTCCTATAGGGATCATTTCAGAAATCATGTTGGCCACGTTTACATTTTCTTCTCCTTTCTCCCTAATATAATCGATATATTGTGACCTAATATTAAAACTCCATCCACTTTGTGCTAATCTACTCTGAAGCAAACGTTTAAACCTAGAGAACACACAAATATTATTAGCACTATTCAATACCATAATAAAATTATGTTTTTTTACATTTCTCTTTGGCCCTCATTGATGAGTTCGTCCTGAATGATCTCTTTGCAGGTGTTCACGTCGATTGACTGAGGCGTCTCTTCACTTTCTTCACTTTCTTCGTCGCTGTATTCGCTGCTCATAGTGCTCATGTTTTTTTGTTCTGCTGCCAGTTATATAACTAGGTCCTGATGAGGTTAGAAATCTAAAACAAATTAATTCAACATATTAACCACAATTCATCAAGTTTTGTAAACTTACAATTTATTTGGCAAAACAGTTCTCAAAACGAAAAGGAAAAAATTGTTTAACAAAACAAAAACGAAAACAATTTATAAATTCCAACATTAATATTTCAACAATTTTTGATTTTCAAAGCTATAAAACTTTCGTCGACGAAGTTATGATGATGAAGAGATTCTTAGGTCACGTGTGGGTTCAGTAATACAAATGGACCTGTTTAATTTTGGGATTTCTGGGGCAGCTCTGAGTGCGACTCAAGATTTGATTTGAAGTTACAGCGGCGCCTCAGCTTGAGCTGATTTTTTCGTAAATCCACGTTTTTCTTGGAACGTTTTAGGAATCTGATTTCCGAGAGATATTTTGCACCCACTGGACTCTCAGCTACCCTCACGTTATTTTTGATATATCCAAAAAGGTACGAGTTAATAATATTATAAACGTGTCAAATGTCAATTATCTCTGTTTTGATTGCAGATTGTATTAACTTAAATTAAAATGAGGCTGGTGACTCCTTCAAAATTGGCGTCGTTGCAAAATACGCCCAAAAACATTCGGAATATTTGCATCCTTGCTCATGTGGATCACGGGAAAACCACGTTGGCCGACTCACTCGTCGCAAGCAACGGGATAATTTCACAAAGATTCGCTGGGAAATTAAGGTTGGGTCAATTTACAATACGGATTTTTTTAAAAGTTAGTTAAGTAATTACTTAATGATGTATTATTAAATAGGTATATGGATAGTCGAAAGGATGAACAAGAAAGAGGAATTACAATGAAAAGCAGCTCCATTGCATTATATCATCAAAAAGAAGAGGAGGAATATTTAGTTAATCTCATCGATTCTCCAGGTCATGTAGATTTTTCTACAGAAGTGACAACGGCAGTTAGGTTATGTGACGGGGCAGTTGTTGTTGTGGATGTCGTCGAAGGGGTTTGTGCTCAAACAATTGTACGTAACGCAATAACTATAAATCAATTTACATGAAGATATACTATTTCGAATTAGTTTTTAAATTCCCATTTTTCGCAGGTCGCATTAAGGCACGCTTGGGAAGAAGATATAAAACCTATTTTAGTACTTAACAAAATTGATAGAATTATCCTAGAATTGAAACTTACACCTTTGGATGCTTATATTCATATCATGCAAATGTTGGAAAAGGTAAAGTAACCTATTTTTTATACCTTTTAATTTATTATTAATAAATTCTGGTTTTATATTCGGTTTAAGTAGATTAATGCTGTGATGGGCGAATTGGTAGCTTCGGATGTTGGAAAAGGTGTCAAAATCAAAACTCCAAGGTCTCGTGGGTCATCTCTATGTACTACTGATCCAGATGGAATTGTTACCGAACGTGATTTGTATGATTGGAGCTCTGGTCTAGATGACATCGACGATTCACAACTTTATTTTACTCCAGAAAATGGAAATGTAATATTTGCATGTGCACTGGATGGATGGGGGTTTAGGTAATTTAATAACAAAACAATAATAATTGAAGTGATATTTAACATTGATTACATAATTTGTAGAATAGCGGATTTTGCAGCAATTTTTTCTAAAAAACTTAAATTTAGTGAAAAGGTTTTAAATGCAACGCTTTGGGGAGATTTTTATATTAATACAAAAACCAAACGAATTATGAAAGGAGCTCAAGAAAAAGCTAAAAAACCGTTATTCGTACAACTAATATTAGAAAATATATGGTCAATGTATGATGCTGTGGCAGTGAGAAAGGTAAATTATTTTGTTTTAAAATGGGTTTTGTATAGAATCTACTAAAATAATTAAAATATCACAGGATAAGGAAATGGTGCTCAAAATGGTCAACAGTTTAAATTTGCAAGTACATCCCAGAGACATTAAACAGACCGATCCAAAACTTGTTATTTATGCTATAATGAGTAAATGGCTGCCATTATCCACAGCCCTTTTAGGTAGTTATTAATTAACCAAAGAAAAATCAAATACAATTATTAATTCATTAAACATATATATATATATATTCAAGATTCAACTTGCGAACAACTTCCAAGCCCACTTGAGATGACAGACAAAAAAGTTGAAAGACTAATGTTTACGCAATCTCGACATTTCTCATCACTTCCAGAAAAAAGCCAAGAGCTAAAACAACATTTTTTAAATTGCAAAAGTGATGACGAAGCTCCAGTTATAATATTTGTTTCAAAAATGTTTGCTGTAGATTATAAATCATTACCTGAAAACCGACCCAAAGTTTTAAGTCCAGAAGATATTGCAGCAAGAAGAGAGCAAGCCAGACAGCGTTTAATTGAAAAATCTCAACAACAGCAACAAAAACCAGAAATTTGTGATTCTTTATCTGAATTTGGAAAGGACGACAATGACAATAATGTCGACACTACTAATAGCAAATTACCTGATGACGACGTATTTATTGCATTTGCTAGAGTATACAGCGGAACATTAAAAAAGGGTTGCAAAATGTACATTATGGGTCCACGCTATGATCCTGTAGATGGATTAAAGCAGGTATATTTTTTTTATTAATAAATTTCAAAACTTTAATTTAAATAATTATTATTGAATAATGACTAACTAACTATTACTTGCTAATTTATTAGTACGCCAACAAAGAAGTAGATCCTGAATTAACTTTGAAAGATTTAAAAGCTGGTCAACATGTCACAATTGCTCAAATACAACGTCTTTACCAACTTATGGGAAGAGAGCTTGAAATGTTGGATGAGGTACCAGCAGGAAATATATGCGGTATAAAAATAAAAGTTATTATAATCCATTTGATTTGGGAAAAATAAATAAAATATTTAATGGTTTTAATTTTAGGAATTGGAGGATTAGATGATCATATTTTAAAGACTGCAACAATATCTTCAACCCTTGCTTGTCCTCCATTTACAGACCTAAACGTAATTGCTGTTCCGATTCTTCGTGTTGCAGTTGAACCAGTTCGAACAGCAGACATGGCAGCATTAGCAAATGGTTTAAAATTACTCAATCAAGCAGATCCTTGTGTGCAAATTTTAATTCAAGAAACTGGAGAACACGTCCTTGTCACGGCTGGAGAAGTTCATTTACAACGATGTGTAGACGACTTGAAAGAAAGATTTGCAAAAGTTGACGTTACCGTATCCAAACCTATAGTTCCATTTCGAGAAACTATTATTGAACCTCCAAAAACAGACATGGTTAATGAATTAATTGAAAATCAACATGCAACTACTCATGACAAAATTAAACAGTCAAAGGAAAATGACAATGGTTTGATAATTCAGACAACTTCTAATAAAAAGTGCACCATTAAATTACGAGCTAAAGCTTTACCAGAATCTGTTTCAAATATTTTGGAGAAGAATGGGAAACTTCTGCTCAATGTTAAGGATATTGAAAATAGCAAATTTGACTTGACCGACATTGTACTGCAGGATTTAATTAAACTTAAAGAAGATTTACGGAAAGCATTTGAATCAGAAGGATGGAACAGTGAGACAGTTGATCAAATTTGGAGCTTTGGTCCCAAAAAATGCGGTCCAAACATATTGCTCAACAAAATTCCAGAACTGTCATCGGTCTGTGTTTGGCCTCAATCGCATAAATGCGAACAAGCTGAACTAAATTCTCTACTGAGCCCATTTATAAGCAATTTTGTCAATGGTTTCCAGCTTGCCACTTTAGCTGGTCCTTTATGTGAAGAACCCATGTTTGGGGTAGCCTTTGTAGTAGAAGATTGGAAAATAGAAGTAGATGAAAATGAAGCAAATCATCCCTTTGGGCCTTTTTCAGGTCAGATAATGTCTGCTGTTAAAGATGCCTGTCGAAAAGCCTTCCAAGCCCAACCTCAGAGATTAAAAGTCGCCATGTATTCTTGTAGTATTCAAGTAAATGGGGAAGTTTTAGGTAAGTCAATCCAATTTTTATTGCTTACTTGCTAACAGTAATAAGAATAAGATACTGCTTGGAAAATTAGCTGAATATTTTATTTTATTTGTAAAATAAAGCTGCTCATAATCAGGCATATTCATAATATTAATATTGGAATTACAACTTAAATTACACAAATGCGTATATGCATACACAATATCACCGTTGAATTACCTAATCTCTAACGATAATAATAATTATAATTATTGATAAAATTTTAATTCTTCAGTTCTTTGATTCGTGTACATTTGTAGATTGCAGGGTTTTAAAATTCAATAGTCACTCATCTATTTTTAGCTATTTTTTTAACTTTCCACTATAGTCTCCACCTAAAAGTAATTACATAAAGCACGAAAAAAACAAAGGATTGTTTTGACTATCATAGATTATCCTGAGTGCGTTTGATGAATGTTCTAGGACACATTGGACACAATAAGATACTTCTATTACATACTATTAGGTCTGCATTTATTTGTTTTGTTGGAAAGTTGTATATATCTTATGACTATTGCTTTCCTGATTGTCTCTTAAATACTTACTGTTTGTTGTACTATTTAGTTTTTAATATTTTGACACCACGCTTTGATTGTACTTTTATAAAATATTGTTTGATTGTCATTCCTTGACGTCTTTGTAAAATTTTAGCTTTGCATTGATTGTTTTGTAGGATTTTGATTTTATAGATCCAACAACCGTTTCAAATTATAGCTAATTCGGCTTCAAAATGTCAATTTCCCTGATGCTATTATATGGCTTGGTATATACTTATATATGATTGATATATAGATTGAATCCATGTTGAAAATGTTAGGAAATGGCTGAGTTTGAGTACACAGATTATTTGCTTTCTTTGTAAAAAAAAGATGAGCAACTATTACATATCTATACACAATAGCCGGAAAATGTCCTAAGCATATTTTCTGGGTAAAATTTTCCTGGAATAACTGTTGATTCTGTGTGATGACTTGGACATTGAAATCCTCGAGGACATTGGCATAATGTGCTTGTATTAACTTCTGTTAAAGAGCTTCTTCTTTTGACAGTAAATAATCTGCAAGGTTCTTTTCTTTGACATAAAACACGCTGCAAGAAGACAAGTATTTTTGATATTTAGAAATTGATTTTTATTTGCAGAAAAATGCACACTTACACTTTGAGGTGAACAGGCAAAAGAATATTTAAAAGCTGTAGTATCATCTGCTTCTGTAAATGCTTGACGCTTAATCATATATGCTACGGAATCTTTGGGACAGATACAATTAACCACTTGCTTTACCAAGTTATCTTTGTGAGTCGTTATGACCCAGGTTATGTCTCGAAAGTACCTACATTTTGGCAACTTTCTCACGGGCTCACACATCTGTTGGGGAGAAAAGTTCATTGAGAAAATCTGTTGAAATAGAAATGTATTGTTGTGTGTACTTATTTTGCGGCTACCTTATATAGTCTTGTCTTATCACTAATAGTATGACCATCATTCATATGTGTAGCTGTGGAACAGACAGGTGCGTGGGATGGACATCTGCACTGCTTTTCTATCCAAGGTTTATCGTAAACATCAATTTTGTTACACACAGCAGAATGTTCACATTCGGCTAAAGTTGTCTCATTCATCTAAATAAAACATGGACAAAGTGATTTTATAAGTCTTTCATGAAACTTTCTTTTTTTTCGATGGATAAAAATTATGAAATGAGAGGAATAGGTCAAATTCAAAATCAAAACAAGGCAAAAGTTATTATGTACAACATTTACTATTCTTGAGACAAACGTCTCACTTTGTACAATCGTTGACAGATAAATGATACTTTGTGAGAATAAAATCTCATCTTACCCCATTTGCATAAAATATCCTATGTGGAAAAACTGACGAGCCGAGGACTCTAGCAGAGCTAAACGCCGAACTGTTGTTAAAATTTAGCTGAAGATGCATTAAAATTAGTCCAAAATATGCAAGGAAGATATTATTAGAGGAAACACCGAAACTTCCAAAAGTATCTAAACTGGCAAAACATTTATATTTCATTTTCGAAACATTATCCTTCTTCACGATGATAAACAAGCTTTTAATTGACACCCCACTTTCCACTAAAATATATTTTTTTCAGACTAATTTTATTATTATTTATATAATTTGCAACAATGACGCAGATTCACAAAGTCAGTCTATATTTTTTGTTAATCAGTCTCACAATTCACGGAATGATGCGTTATATCACTTTTGTGTTGGAAATTGTTTACTGTGGTAAATTAAAGGAGGCTGTTGAGACAAAGTGTTTGCAGGTAGGAAGTTGAGAAGAGAATAACGTGCGTTGTGTAGTGGTGGGTTGTAGGGACTTTAAGATTTTATGAATGAAAACTAAAGAAGGTTGTTCAATGAAGGTGTGTTTAGGCTGTCCATTTTACAATCAGTTGCTCTTTTCTTAAGATCGATGATGAGTTTGACTTGCTGAAGATCCCAACTGGTGTGTATAAAGCTCAGAACAAGTCCGTTTCTCAAAAGTTAGTTCTAAAGCAGGTTTTACTGCTGTCTCTATTTATGGTTTAGGGTTCTCGAGTACTTTTTGTTGAACCAAGACCAAAACCTGCTACCTAAGGGTCGCTTCCCATATGTACTACTTGTGGTTATGATGATGATGATGATGATTTGACTGGACTACCTGATGCTCTTGCCTAGCACTTTTAAGAAACCTCAGGAAGGAACTGAGATGATGATGAAGGAAGCAAAGAAGCAAGAAGCTTTAGCAGTCAAGGTGGAGAAATAAAGGCACATCATGAAAGGGAATATTACATGTACATCTTTTTATCCTCTCACTTTTTCTCTAAAAAAAATAATCTCAAGCTACGACTATTTGTGTTTTAACCTAATTCGTATCTTAAAATCCATGCTGGATCTCGTTTATTTAGTTCGTTTGCAAAGTATCCTTTATGTAAATTTCATTCATGTTATAAAAGTAGTAAAATGACCCAAAAGTTTTGTAGGATAGAATGGGAAGCGTGTTTTACAAGTTGGATATTATTATTATTAGAACTGAAAACAAAACAGAAAATAGTTTATTTGGAAATGAAAGGTTTTGGATGCAGGTGAGTTGGAGTAGATAAAACTTTTAAGGAACAAAATCCCTCCCTCACAAATCTCCTGCTGATTTTCATTGAGGAAGTGTCCAAGAAAACATGAATGATGATAAGGAAAGGTAAATCAAAAACTACTTTTCACAGGGATATGCTTTTTCCAAAATCTCAACCAAACTTGTCCCTTTTTGGGACCCTTGTGTTGTTGTGTCATCTATATATATTTTTTTCATTTGTTTGTGATAAGTCTCGCACTACACACAATGTGTACTACTGTGTATCTCAGCTCTTTACACAACCAGTATAATTTTTGTTGTTATCGCTCTTGTACACTGGAAAAATGAATCTGAGCTTGTGCACACCTGGACTTGGACTTGGTGCTTGCCAAGGTAGATTTAATGAAAATATAAGCCTCTATTGTGACACATCCAATTATCTATTCATTCCAGTAGTGCCATAGGAAAAGGTTCTCTCTCTTTACAAGCACTTGGTTTAAATGAGTTTCTCTACGTTTTGAAAATTTTCCTGTCTCTATCTTAATGGTTTAAAAGGATTCCTTATAGTATGTAGTAAATACATGTATGTATACAAGTACATCCCGCGCTGGAAAATAGAAAATAATAGGAACACATTTATACTTTTTTGAAAGATTACTTTGGGTAGGGTTGCAACTGCTACTGGTCTTTATTATGTAGCGGAGCTACATTATGTGAACGCATTGTCTGTCCGTCTGTCCGTCCGTCCGTCAGCACGATAACTTTTGACCAAAGCGTCATAAACGCCAAAAACTTTGCAAACACGTCTTTGAGGTCAGAATAAAGGTCAAGTTTGAAAATGGACATGATCGGACAACGTCATCGTCACAAGGACATGTCCAAGTGACGAAAAACG